>MDKJ01110102.1:0-34018 GCA_005239525.1 Nicotiana knightiana | reverse complement strand
CGTATACACGGTCAAGAATCCCTCTACATAAGTCATGACGTTCTCTTCTCGAGAGGGTATCTGTAGCACCACATATCCCCCCAGCCACAGTCTCTCCTCACGGCCTTGAGGTGGTTTTATTCTATCGATCGGACGAACCTCGAGGCATGCTCTCGATGGCCCGAGGCATCGAAGGGTTTCTCTAATGCAAAATCTTTTTTCGGAGCAAGTGGTACGAGGTCAGCTCACCATAAGCCGGCGGTGTACCACCGGCCAGACTAGGGGCAGAGGAAGAATTTCCCTCTTCTTGGTGAACAGATTCGGGCACGGCGGTCATAACTACTCAAAGCAGAGATAAATAGGAAGGAACGGAACCAGTTTTCGCAAAGGTGGGAAACGGATGAGAAAGTTGAAATAAAAGCTGAGGTTTTTGCAAAGGTGCAAGAGTTAGAATGAAGGAAAAGCAAGAATATTTATAGAATGAAAGGTGGCCAACTAACTGCTTTGAAGGCCATTCAATTTCTGACAAGTCGTCATAACATTTGGGGAATTGTACCGGTGTGGACACCTCAGTCACTTCACGGTCACATTACATAAATGATACCGTCATAGGGGGTTCGAGGAATCAAAGCTCTCATGCCGCCCTAGCCTCGAGAAGGTGTCCGATCTCGAGGGGATATACTATTGCAAGTGCGAGTTCCGAGGAAGCTAAGTTTGTGCAAAATGTGACAAAGGATATTCTATTTCAAAAAATATATTTACAGAGGTGTTCTTTACAAAAACTTCCCCCGAAGGGTCCCATATACAGAAAGAGGAAAAAACAAAAAGAAGGAAAAGCTACTTTTCGCCTTCGCTGCTGCCCGAGCCGCTTTCAGAACCCTCATCCAATGTGCTCGGCATTACCAAATCCTCCAGGGCCCTGGCCTCTTCGATATCGGTAGAGAGATCGACACCTTTGGCGCTCACTTCCTTGAGGGCTTGGCTCCTGGCTTGTGCACGGGCATAAGCAACTACCCGAGCCAGCTTCCGCTCAGCCTTCTCGGATATCTCCATTGCCTGGTCTTTCGCAGCAGTTGCATCTCTCTTGTACAAGGAGACATATTTACTGGCCTCAGTCTTGGCCGCAGATAGCGCAACCTCCTCCTCCTGAGCACCTTGGTGAAGGTCTTGAACCGAGGATAGCTCCCCAAAAATACCTCTCTCTTCGAAGCCGCGACATTATTCAGCCGAGCCAGCTCTAGTTACTCGGTGTCCTTGGCCGCAACCTCCTCTCGGAGCCGCTCCACCAGGGCGTCCTTTTGCCTAATCTGAAAAGAAGAAAGTAGTTCAATCAACACCAAGCATTGCAACTAAAGATAAGAATGCGGGTACCGATATACCTGCTCGGAGAAGTCGGCCCTCTCCCGAAGTGCTCTCTCCGAGCTTTCCCGAAGGTTGGTCAATTCGTCCTCTTTTCGAGCGCACAAAGCCTCCAGCTCGACTGACTCCGCCATGAGCTTCTCAAGCTCCTCTCCACGATGAGTCAACGCATCTTGAATCTTAGAGAAGGCTTGGTCATATAACTTCTTGACCTGTAACACAGAAAAGAGAAATTAGAAAGCAAGAATTAAAAAACAGAAAATAGCGTATTGCTTCTCAGAATGTCCCCTGCTTTTGGAGCCTCTCGGCTTCCTCGAAATCAACTGGGGCATCGACATAGGTCTCCTCATCCACCCCCCCGATGTAGTCTCTAAATACTTCATCCTCTCCATGAGAGGTCTCTATACCGGGAGCACCCCCAACTTGAGCATCCCGTATCTCCCCTAGAGAAAATGACGGGCCCGAACGAAGTCCACCAGCGATGTCAGCCTCCATCGAGGCTTCTTCCTGACCTCGAAAATCTCCAGTAGCGGCCCCCCGAGATCCTTAACTCGGACTGTGCCATGTTCGATAAGCGTATCAGGGACTGCACCCAAACCCTCCTCGAGGGTCTCCTCTACGAACGGGGGGGGGGGGGGGGGGGGGTCCGCATCGGCCCCCTATAGCTCAGTAGACGACCGCTCAACAGCCCTCGAAGCCTCAACGCTTCATTTTGCCCTTTGTACTAAAGGGCAGGCATCATCGCTCTCTTCCTCGGCCCGTAGGCTCTCAACGGTCGTCGAAGACAAGACCTTGGCATCGGTCCTGGGCTTCCGAGCCTTTGGCCTTTTTGATTTTGGAGACTCCACCGAGGCCTCTTTCTTCCTCTTTTTATCTTTGGTGGTCTTCGGGGCCTCTTCCTCACCAAATGGGGGCGGCCTCATCAACACGCCTTCACCAAGGCCTGCACAAACATGTCTTGTTAGAAAACGTCACCATCAAAAGTTCTTACGAAGAATGGAAAAACAATAGCAACAAGAGCGTACCATGGTTCTTATCGTGCTATTATGTTTTGGCCAGATCGTGCCATACGCGTTTGTTGAATGGGAAAGCGGAGTTTAACCATTTGATCCACCCAGGAACGTCCTGAACCGCACTGGGAAACCAAACAGTGGTTGCACCATTAGAAGAAAATCAGTCGAAAGAGAAAGAGACGACAAAGCATGATCAATTCAGGGGTACTTACGTTTCATATTTCATCCCTCCGGGAATGACATCCTGTCAGCAGGGATGATGTCCGAAGTTCTGATTCTAACAAATAGGCTCATCAATCCCCGATCTCTGTCCTCATAGATGCAGGCGAGGAACGCCTTGGTGGATCGATGGTGTAATTTAATAAGGCCCCCACGGAAGAGTCGAGGGCTATACAATCTGATCAAATGGTCGAGGGTGAAGGTCATTCCCTCGACCATGTTGGTAATATGACGAAACATATATACGATCCTCCAAAAAGAAGGATAGATCTAACCGAGTGTCACTCGGTATTGATGGAAAAAATCAAGAATCACCAGGTCAACCGGTGAAGAAGAAGAATCGACGGGGCCTAAGGTGAAAGGGTATGTATATACACTGAGAAAGCCAGCCTTGTGCGTGACTATGCTTTCGTCAGCCGTAGGGATCTCTACTCAGGCTGCCTCCCCCAGTGGCAGTCAAGTTTGACCCTCTCTACATCCGATACTACACTTATGTATCGGCACATGGGCTCGCATCGGCCCAGTGTAGAAGGGTGTTTTTCTATTGTAAAGTCAGAAATGGTGTCGAAAGGGCCAGGGATGCATTGCTCGATGGTAAGAGGGATTTTTGACTTTCCCTTATATGGGCGTGATGTAGAAGCAGCCCCCTCCTTTTGTGGAACCGTTTTGGAAGAATTTGCCATGATAATTATCAATTTTTGAAGTGAGAAGACGAAAAAACGTGCACACGCAGAAGATAAGAATTGAAAACACTAAGTTGAAATTTGAAGGTTCGGAGAAGATGAAGAAGATGAAAAACTATGAAAAGGAAAGTAATTGTGGTATTTATAGAGGCCCTTTGGGCATGCCTGAAGCGGAAGAGTCGAACCTATGACGGTTCATGGGTTTCTCGAGAATTGTGTTGACAACGACTTCTGCGCAGCTTTTCATGTCACGTTAGTTAATTCTCTGAAGGGACTGACGTCATAATAGGAGTGTCAAAGAGGCAAAAGGTCAAGAACGTTTCTTATCTCTTCACTCTAAGAAACGCGGGGACTATCTGTATACGGCTAAAATCGGAGAACCCGATTTTACGATCATTTCGACACTTAAAAGGCTCGAAGGCCCGAGTTTCGGCATCCAGGGGCATATTGAAGGTCCTCGACCTCGAGGCAGTACAAGTAGAAGATAAGCTTGGAAAGGCGGGAAATCCCCAAGGAGCACGTGGTTAAAGCTGACAAAATACACAAAATAATACAAGCCCGTATCGTGGCATTAAATGGTTGTACCATCCATATCTCTTTGCATTAATTACACATGTACTATGTTGGGATTTACCCTTATATATAAAGGGGACCCTTGTCACTTTTTAACACACATGATATTCAATACAAGAACAAGAACATCCCTTGCTCTCTAACAAAAATATTCTTTACAATTGCTTCATTAATTTATTGCTTCTCATTTATTGTGTTCTTGAATTATTCTTCATTTATTACTTGTTATTGATCATAAATATGCCATTCTTAAGGCCTTCGACACTATTATACTGCTATCGATAGCCCCTAGTCAAGCTTCTAAAGCTCGACCTCGAGGCCCTACTGACCACCCTCGAGATCGGTCTCCCCGTTACCCGTTTTGCATAATTTCGTTCCTTTCGCTCTTATTTCATTTTTCTCACTTCATACTCAGCATCTACTGCCTAAACAACTGGTATTAAAATAGATCACGTATTTTTAGAACCACATAATCAAATATAATTATAATTACCATTTTCAAGGTAAACAATAATCACCCACACACTCGGGGACTGCCACCCGAAAAATAAATTCGAACAAGATTGAATTACTGAGCATCGAGGGCATAAGACCTTTTAGGCAACCCTCGAACTTTAAAGGCCATGACCACCCCACTAGTGGACTATTACTTTGGGGAGGCTACGGCCGAATTAACACGGTTCAGAGACATCTGAATTCCGCAACATAATAGGCTTTCGAAATTCTTTCATAGCCGATTTTAAAGGCTATCCCCGACAAAGTCATAAAAGGCTTAGATAATATCGAGCCCCAAAAACTCTAATGAATGCAAAGGTTGTTCAAACTCTCGAACATTCCTTATTATTTCATGCTAAGACATTCCAAGTTTTTTAAATACGAATGATGAAAACTTTCTTGAGCCGAAAAGGGTAGAAAGCGTTACATATATAAACAGTCTTTTTACAAAGGCCAGATTGACCAAATACAAAATTTACAACGGCCAAGATAGCCTCGAAAAGGAAACAAAAGAAAGCAAAAGTACAAAAGCCGAAGGGCTACTTTTACTTCAAGTTCGAGAGATCATCCTCACTCGACTAGAAAGCCTAAGGGAACTCTAACGAATGCAAAGGTTGTTCAAACTCTCGAACAATTCTGAATTATTTCATGCTAAGGCATTCCAAGTTTTGTAAATACAAATGATGAAAACTTTCTTGAGCCGAAAAGGGTACAAAGCGTTACGTATATAAACAATCTTTTTACAAAGGACAAATCGACCAAATACAAAATTTACAATGGCCAAGATGTCCTCGAAAAGGACACAAAAGAAAGCAAAAGTACAAAGGCCTAAGGGCTACTTTTACTTCGAGTTCGAGAGATCATTCTCACTCGACTAGAAAGCCTAAGTGCTACCTTATTTCGAGTTCAAACATTCGCTCAAGGATTATCGATCAAAAGTGGTCGGGGGAAATACTTCCTATCTGTCCCTTACCATCTCAGTCTCGAACCTTCAAATACAACTTCATAACTTTATGCTAAGGCGCTCTAACCTTTGTATAAATCAATGAAAAACAAATAGACTCAGAAGCCATGGAAGGGAAGCAAAGTTTTTATATATACATAAAAAGTCATTTACAAGGGAAACACGGCCCGGTGGAAATTCTTTACAAAAGCCGAAAAAACCTCGACGGAAACACAAAATATATAAAATCCTAAAAGGCCTAGTCATCTCCGGGAGCAGCATTTTCACCCTCGGGGCCTTCTCCGCTATCAGATCTGCTCAAGCTCTCAAAATCATTGTCATCAGGATAAGATAACCCTTGGCTTCAGCTTGGAGCTCCTCAGCGCTCTCGATCTCGGCTGTAAGATCGAAGCCTCGAGCATGGATCTCCTCAAGAGTCTCCCTTCGAGACTGGCATTTGGCGTGCTCGGCAACACAATTTGCTCTAACCTGAGCAGCCTCGGTAACCTCCTTTGCTCGGATCTAAGCGGCTTCAGCATCGGCCCGGTAAATAGCCACCACTACATCAACATTGACCTTAGTCGCTTCGACCTACGACTTGGCCGCTTCGAGCTCTATGGCCAACTTCTCCCGATTGGAAATTGCTGAACCCAACTGAGACTGGAGCTCTTCGATTTTTTTGGCTTGCACTAAGGCTTTCTCTTTCATACTTCGAAGTTGGATTTCTGCCGAGGCCAGTTGGGCTCGAACAGTCTCCTTTTCTAAGGCAAGGCGATCCATATTCATCTTCCATTCTTCGGCCCAGTTTTCACTGCGTCTACTTTGTCACGAAGTTGCCCGATCACATTGAGCTTTTGTTGGACCTGCGGGTTCGAACCGTTAGTCACGCCGCCCGAATCACCGTCACTAACTTCAAAGATTCTTCTTACCTGCTCGACCAGTTCGACGTGTTCTTTCTGAGCCACTTCTAGCTCAGGACGGAGGCCTTTAGCTTCCCCTTCTCTTTGTTCCCTGAGAATCTTGAAGGCATCCTTTACCTCGGTGAGCCCTCGGTTCTCGGTCTCATACTGGCTCATTTCCCCTAGGGATAGGAGGAAAGCCTCATGATAAAGTATCGAGGCCTGCAAACATAGAAAAAGAAGTTATACAAAGGGAGAAAAGTCTAAGTATAAAAAATTGACATCGACAAAGAAACCTGAGATTACTCGATTTAGAGCCTGTTGGGCTTCGTTAAAAAGATAGGATGTTTCCACCTCATCCATCTTGTCTTGGTATTCTTTGGTGACCAAGCACCAGAGATAACTAGCCACCCCTACGGGGGTAGAAAAAACCCGAGCATCCTCCGTAATCGAGATGACAATTGATCGCTTACGCCCGGGATCGACACTGGGGCCGGAAACTGATTGGTCAGTTTAAGGCTTGAGGAAGCCTTACTCGAGCTCTTCCTTGGTATCTCCAAGTCACCCAGATCGGTGACATCCTCAACTCAAACAAAATAGACACGGAAAGGGTCTTATGCTCCATGAACCCCTTCCCCGTGGCAAGTCTCCATCGCTTGAGCTTCATGTATCATCGATTAATGAATGAAGGAAACGAGGGGGAATCCTCGATATCTATCACCCCAAGTAAGTCTTTTGGGGCACCGACTTCTTCTCGGGGAGTCTCGAGCGTGGTGTCTATACCAGCGTCAACCACTTCCTCGGTAGCCTTCTCGCCTCGAGGTGAAGCGTCTTCAGCTCTTTCTGGTTCGGGGACTCCGGCCGAGGCTTCCCCCTCAATCTCATAGAGTCAAGGCAGAGTATTTTCGACTCCCACCGGCTCGGTAGCTCCTCGAATCTCGGTGTCGACTCGCACAAGAGCTACCAACCCGGATTCTTCTTCTTCTTCTTCTTTTTATTCTTTTTCTTCTTCTTCTTCTTCTTCTTCTTCATCTTCATCCCTTAGGCGTTGGGCTGACAAGAAATCTAGAGGGATAACGTTCCCTTTGGGTTTACGGGCTACTTTCTTTTTGGATTTCTGCCTCTCAGAGTTCGAAGCCCTTTTCCTCTTCTTGTCCTTCACCGGCTTCGAGATAGATGGTGGGGGAAGGATCTCTTCATCACCAGATGGGGGACTCATCGTCACATCTTTCCTGAGACCTACAAAAGAAAAAAAATATGAGTAAGCCCAGGAAAATATTCGAGCAGTGATCAAATCATTAAGTCAGGAAGAAAGAATTTATCATGACTACTAGCCTCCCATCGACCCTTCGACAAATCCCACCATGCGCGCTCAACATGTGTCGATTGCGATACTAGGCTCCTGACCCAGTTCTCGAGATGGGAAACCGCACCCGGCATCCAGGCAACGCCTGCATCAAGTAAAATGCTAATAAGAAATGGTGAAGAATGAAGACAATAAACAGAAATTAAGGACAAAATTATACTTACAATTCATATTCCATTTCTCAGGAAATGGCATGCTCTCAGCTGGGATCAAGTCCGAGGTCTTCACTCGAACAAACCAGCCCATCCAGCCCCGGTCTTTGTCCTCATCTATTCTTGAGAAGGGCGCCCTAGTGGCCCACCGTTGAAGATTTATCAGCCCTCCTCGATAGAGTCGGGGGCTATACAGGCGTATGAGATGGTCGAGAGTGAAGGGAAGTCCGTTGATTTTGCTTACAAAAAAATGAAGCAATATCACTATCCTCCAGAAAGAGGGATGAATCTGGCCGAGGGTCACCTCGTATAATTCTTGCAGAAGTCTATGATAATTGAATCTAAGGGACCCAACGTGAAAGGATAAATGTAAACACTTAGGAACCCTTCCACGTGGGTGGTAATTGCTTCTTCTGGAGCAGACACCACCACATGTTCTTTTACCCCAATTGCAATCTTTGTTAACTTGGGAGAGGAGGCTATCGAGTATCGATCATATATATCTCGATACCGGATCGCATCTATCCGGAACCGAGGAGGTCTTTTCAATCTTGAAGTCAGAATTGATGACACACCCTCCACGACAGAACTCTTCGAGGCGTGGCTCTACTGCTGGTTCCTCGCCGGCCGGGACGAGGAAGCAATTTCTTTTTGCGGAAAAGTTTTTGATGTTTTAGCCATTTAGTTATTATGGGCGAAGAAGAATAGAAATTGAAAAGGAATACTTGGTACTTTGGGATAGAACAAGAGAGGAAACTCAAAGATTTGAAAATACAATGCTTTGAAGAAGGCAAAGGAATTTGAAGATTGGAGTGAAGAAGATTTGAAAGTAAAGTTTGAAAATGAAGAAGAAGGGTATTTATTATTTCACAATGAAGGTTCAAAGCCGGTAATGGCTGAACGTCGACTAACGCGCATTAATTGCCTGGGAAACAATACGACGAGACATTTCGGTCACTTCTGCTGCTTATGTCATGATGTACCGAGGTGAAGATCGAGGGCTCAAATCGTTTCTTATCATTACTCTCCAAAAAATGAGGGGACTATCTGTATACGGTCAAAATCGGGCTTGCCCCTTTCGTATGATTAATCGAGACCAGGGCCGCAGGCCAAGGTTCGACCCTATGTCATATCGGACCATGACACGAAGTTAGGTTGCCAAGCTCGTGACTCACGGACCGATCGAGAACCAAGATTGAGACCGAGCGGGATAGAGATCGATCAAGATCGAGGGAAGCTCGCCGAGCCAAATAATGGAAAGCCAAGATATCTGCGATCGGGCAAAGATCACGACAGAAATCTCGGCACGTATCAAGACGAAATCGGTTAGCAAATCATGAGATTTCGTACTATATTTAGAATTGTACCATAAGTAGAACTCATCTACTATATAAAATAGGGGGGGGGGAGGGGAGTCTAATCATTTGTAAACACATTAGATTAACACTATTCAAAGTAATATACTATATTTTCTCTTAAGCTTTCAATACTCTGTTGCTCAGTTCATATTTTTCAATAGCATACTTGTTTGGTTCGAGGGCAACCTAGCTCGAGGGCCAATGCTGCACATCATATTTGGTTTGCTTTATTTTTATTTATAGTCAATTTCTTATATCAATTTAGACATTTTATCAGTTTGTGCCAAGTGAAATCACATATCCTTAGAACCACTTATAAATTTAATTGTTATACATTTTTAGAGGTAAACAATGTTCCAATCCAATTACTATTGCTTATCCCATACTGATGATTCAAATTCTTAAACAGTACAATATCCCAAACATGAATGCACCAGACAACAGTAGCATTTAATTTATCAATTTCTCCGATCCATAATAAGTGATTCTTTGGCTGTTTTCACATAAATTAAGAAATCTACCTTTTAACATTAATTAGGAATAAAATTGACCATATTAACCTTTACTATTTCTTTACATAAACACTCCTAACACATACTCCAACACTATTTACTCAAAGGGTAATGTAGGAAAAAAAAATTCATTTTTGAAATCTAGAATAATTATTTATTTTGAATCACAAAAAAAAGTTAAAAATTACTTATTATGGACCGGAGGAGTATATCTTACATTTCCCACGTGGCCAAGTTCCAAACATGAACTCTCAGCCACTGCTTTTGTTGACGCCATTTCCCCATATCCGCACATATTTCCACCTCAGAATATTAATCTAATAAAATACCCAAATATTAATAAAAAATTTCACTGCGAATAACAAATTTTATTTTATCCAATCAAAGCATTGGGTTAGGTCAAACAAAAACATACGTTTCTTTTTTGCTAGCATATTCCATTTTCAAGAAAATTTAAAATCCACCATATTACTCACAACTAGTACTATAAAATTGTCACAACCCCATTTCTGAATTCAACCCAAAGTTCAATCTCTTTTCAGCTTACAACTGTGGTAGGACTTCCCAAAACTCAAATCTCTTTTACAACTTAAATCTCTTTTAGGGTTTAAATCCACTTCTTTTTCCATGTTAAACCAAGAAAAGTTGTGAGAAAAAATGGCTTCTGGAAGTAGAACAAAGCATTCTCATCAGTCAGGTCAAGTTCAAGCTCAATCTTCAGGCACAAGTAATGTTAATTACAAAGATTCAATAAGCAAAGCCATAGCACAGTACACAGCTGATGCTAGGCTTCATGCTGTGTTTGAACAATCTGGTGAGTCTGGCAAGTCTTTTGATTATTCACAGTCTGTTAAAACTACTACACAATCTGTTGTTCCTGAACAGCAAATTACTGCTTATTTGACTAAAATCCAAAGAGGGGGTCATATTCAGCCTTTTGGTTGTATGATAGCTGTAGATGAGGCTAGTTTTCGTGTTATTGCTTATAGCGAAAATGCGTGCGAAATGCTTAGTCTTACTCCACAATCAGTTCCAAGCCTTGAGCGGCCTGAGATCCTCACTGTTGGAACTGATGTTAGGACCCTTTTTACTCCTTCTAGCTCTGTTTTGCTTGAAAGAGCATTTGGGGCGCGCGAGATCACTTTGCTGAATCCTATTTGGATTCATTCCAAGAATTCTGGCAAGCCATTTTACGCAATTTTGCATAGGGTTGATGTCGGGATTGTAATTGATTTGGAGCCTGCTAGAACAGAGGACCCTGCTTTATCCATTGCTGGTGCAGTGCAGTCGCAAAAACTTGCAGTGAGGGCTATTTCTCATTTGCAATCACTTCCTGGTGGGGATGTTAAGCTTTTGTGTGATACTGTGGTTGAGAGTGTGAGGGAGTTAACCGGGTATGATCGGGTT
Organism: Nicotiana knightiana; assembly: GCA_005239525.1. Classification (NCBI taxonomy): domain Eukaryota; kingdom Viridiplantae; phylum Streptophyta; class Magnoliopsida; order Solanales; family Solanaceae; genus Nicotiana; species Nicotiana knightiana. Next base: position 23,060 of record MDKJ01110102.1, on the reverse strand, counting down.
ATGGTATATAAATTTCATGAGGATGAGCACGGGGAGGTAGTAGCGGAGAGCAAAAGACCTGATTTAGAGCCCTATATTGGTTTGCATTATCCTGCTACCGACATTCCTCAAGCTTCACGGTTTTTGTTTAAGCAGAACAGGGTAAGAATGATTGTGGACTGCCATGCCACCCCTGTGCGGGTTGTTCAGGATGAATCACTGATGCAGCCTTTATGTTTAGTTGGTTCCACACTTAGAGCCCCTCATGGTTGCCACGCGCAGTACATGGCAAATATGGGTTCTATTGCATCATTAACACTAGCAGTTATTATCAATGGAAACGATGAGGAAGCTGTTGGGGGCCGAAGTTCAATGAGGCTATGGGGCTTGGTTGTTGGACACCATACTTCTGCTAGGTGCATTCCGTTCCCTCTTCGGTATGCCTGTGAATTCCTTATGCAGGCCTTTGGACTACAATTGAACATGGAGTTGCAACTGGCATCACAGTTGTCTGAGAAACATGTTTTGAGGACACAAACACTGTTATGTGACATGCTCCTTCGAGACTCACCTACGGGGATTGTTACCCAGAGCCCCAGTATTATGGACCTTGTGAAGTGCGATGGCGCTGCTCTGTACTGCCAGGGGAAGTACTATCCATTAGGCGTTACACCAACTGAAGCTCAGATAAAGGACATTGTGGAGTGGTTATTGACTTACCATGGGGACTCAACAGGTTTAAGTACTGACAGTTTGGCTGATGCAGGGTATCCTGGGGCAGCTTTGCTTGGTGATGCAGTTTGTGGTATGGCTGTTGCTTATATAACTTCTAAAGATTTCTTGTTTTGGTTTCGCTCCCATACAGCAAAAGAGATAAAGTGGGGTGGTGCAAAGCATCATCCTGAAGACAAGGATGACGGGCAGAGAATGCATCCACGTTCTTCCTTCAAGGCATTTCTGGAAGTTGTTAAAAGCCGGAGCTTACCATGGGAAAATGCAGAAATGGATGCAATTCACTCTCTGCAGCTTATTTTGCGAGATTCATTTAAGGATGCCGAGGCAAGTAATTCTAAGGCTGTTGTGCATGCTCAGCTTGGGGAAATGGAGTTGCAAGGGATAGATGAGCTGAGTTCTGTTGCCAGAGAAATGGTTAGATTGATAGAGACTGCAACTGCTCCCATATTTGCTGTTGATGTCGAAGGTCACATAAATGGGTGGAATGCAAAGGTCGCTGAATTGACAGATTTATCTGTTGAAGAAGCAATGGGGAAGTCCTTGGTTCATGATCTTGTGCATAAAGAGTCACAGAAGACTGCTGAGAAGCTTCTCTTCAATGCTCTGAGAGGTTATAATTGTCTATTTATTGCTTCTTCATTTCCAAATGATATCACAGTTTATTAGTTGTGGAGTTCCTTTGCGTTACATGATTGGTATAATATTACCTTTGCTCTTCTTTGTATTTGAAAATTGGAAGCGAAGAAATCATGGGCTTTTAGTGATTTTCTTTATTCTGAATCCTGAAATCATGCAAAAAAATTTGGTTGAAATATGTTCACTTTGTGTTGTTGAATTTGTCCACTGAAGCATGAAGTCTTGTTTTTTGTGTGTTGGGGGTGGAGGGTCAGGGCATTGGGTGCGGCTAAATGGAGAGGTATTATGCACAAAACCAAGTGAATCAATCAACTAGCTCTCAATCCCAAACTAGTTGGAATCGACTTATATGAATCCGTCATATCCATTCCACTCTACTTGTGCCATTTTGTTGAAGTTTATTTTGATCCTTACTTCTCTTTGGTAGAGTTTGTCTAGAACAAGTACACTTTAACAGAATGTGCCCTTAGGCGTAATCTGGCATTTTGGATGCTTTCAAATTTTAATGATTTCCATAATCCCACTTTTACTGCAAAACAATTAGTACATTGTGGTTATGAGGATTGACTTGCGGATAACATTCAGGATCACATGTTCACCTTTGACACCCGAGAATTTTAGCCAGTCGCCGAGCTGTTAACTTCTTTCCTGCATCACCTTGCTTCTGTTTTCCAAATTTGATACTTTAATTTCTATTATTAGACAACAATGGTGGTTTCCGTTACTAGACAACAATAACAATTTAATACCAAACATTTAGAAGATCAGCATAGTTTTGACTTTTGATTAGACTAAGCATCTTGGAACAGTGCCATGTCTTAAGCTACCCAACATGGATACTTGAGAAATAATCTAGATTTTGATTACAAAATCTTTACGAACTTCTGTACAAGCTTTCTGTGATTATCAGGTTATAGCTATCTGTTTCTTTGCAGGTCAGTTTCAATTTTTAGTTTTCATTTTTGGTAAATCTTAGGTGATTTGGTAGCATCTTAATCTCATCATCATGGAAGTAAATATGCCTATCTGAATTCTGAAGTGAAAATGTACATGTACAGATTTAGGTTAATTCCTGATTGTGGAGAGCTTTCTCTCTGATTCTGTGTGTAGGTTGACTCTTGCATAGTTTGTAACTGAAATAATTGGTAGCAACCCGGCTCCTTTCCTACTCAATTTTCCTGCAACAGACAACTAAAAGGAAATGAAACTAATATTGTAGCCCTACCACTGCAGGCAAAGAAGATAAAAATGTTGAAATAAAGTTAAGGACATTTGGATCCGAGCAACTGAAGAAGGCTGTTTTTGTGGTGGTTAATGCTTGCTCTAGCAAAGATTACACAAACAACATTGTTGGTGTTTGTTTTGTTGGCCAGGATGTTACTGGACAAAAAGTTGTAATGGACAAGTTTATTCACATCCAAGGCGATTACAAGGCCATTGTGCACAGCCCCAATCCTCTGATCCCACCCATATTTGCGTCAGATGAGAACACTTGTTGCTCTGAGTGGAACACTGCCATGGAAAAGCTCACTGGTTGGTCCAGAGGGGAGATCATTGGGAAAATGTTAGTTGGTGAGATATTTGGAAGTTGCTGTCGGCTCAAGGGTCCAGACGCCATGACAAAGTTCATGATCGTGTTGCATAATGCGATTGGAGGCCAGGATACGGACAAGTTTCCATTTTCCTTTTTTGACCGAAATGGGAAATATGTGCAAGCTCTTTTGACTGCGAACAAGAGAGTCAATATGGAGGGCCAGATTATTGGGGCTTTCTGTTTCATACAGATAGCCAGTCCTGAATTGCAGCAAGCTCTAAGAGTTCAAAGGCAACAGGAAAAGAAGTGTTATTCTCAGATGAAAGAGTTGGCATATCTTTGTCAGGAAATAAAGAGTCCTTTGAATGGTATACGCTTTACAAATTCATTGTTAGAGGCGACAGATTTGACAGAAAACCAGAAGCAGTATCTGGAGACAAGTGCTGCTTGTGAGAGGCAGATGTCTAAGATCATAAGGGATGTTGACCTGGAAAACATTGAGGATGGGTAAGTCTCTTTTGTTCGATTATGCTTGTTAATAAGCTTTTTGAAATTAATACTTCCTCCATTTCATTTTATGTGGCGGTATTTGACTGGGAACGAAATTTAAGAAAGAAAAAAAAAAGACTTTTTGGAACATGTGAACCTGTGGTCTTAAACTAACATATCTGTGTCTATAAAAGCATGTCATTAAGGGTAGAATGAGAATTTTAAAGTTAAATTGTTTCCAAATGTAGAAAGGATCTTTATTTAAGAGTGCCACATAAAATGGAATAGAGTTGGAATAGAGGGAGTAGCTCTTTATCCATGATATAATATATTCTAGTGTACCTCTGGAGCCAAAATAAACAGGGAGCTTCTTTTAAATGAATGATAGGCTGAAATTGACTTTATAGTATGAGCTATGGTGCAAATGTTTTACTATGAATTCAGTAGTGATCTCGCAGTTGAGGTCCTAATGATGAAAGTATCGAAGCTACTCTCCTATGATCCCATTCTTATAGCATGTGTTGCATTATATTTTGATGTCTAGAATTTTGGAACAAAGACTAGCTTGGCTGCAATGTTGACTCAGATTTAGCTTGAACAAACTGAAGTTAAGCAATCTGGACTAGCTGAATGAGCAATGGGTTCTGTCTAATAGTAGATTTTCTTTTGAATATCTAGGGTAGATACATAAGATATTCACTTCTTATTGCAAGTTAGTTTCTCGGAGACACAAACACACTTCTTATTTGCAAGCTAGTTTCTCCGTACAAATTGTCATGGACGGCTTTCCAGCCATGCCCCATGACCCCTTGGGCGCGCCTCGTGGCATCCTGGCAAGCCTCCCAACGCCTAGCGCCACGGACGGCCCCGTGGTCTTTGGTTGCGCCAAGTGACAAGTGCGCATGTGCCTCTATCGCCCCACCGATATCCCTCGTCAGCGCCCAGCCGCAGGCAGATGCCAACAGCGCTGCGCGCGCAGATCGTGATGCCGAAGACAATGTTGCTGAAAACGGACCTGTTTCTACCCTGTAAAAAAATAAGTCCTTTTCATTGTAAATATAGAGTAGTTTTATTCCATGTACTTCCATTATGTTTCTGTAGCTTAGGTCAAGTCTTGTAACTTTGGTTTATTTTTTTTTAGCACTATTAGGGGATCAAGCAATCAAATTTTCTAGCAAGCAAACTATTCTTTGTACTGGTGTCTCTCCCCCTCGACACCGTGTTGCTTTTCTGTAATAACTTTAATTAATGCAATCAAGTTTTCTTTTATTCCCAATTCTCATTTCTGTTCTCTCAATTGCTCTTGAAATTGGTTTTCTCGTACGACACTGACAATCTCGTCTAGTATACGGAGGCGGCCTCAGTTTGCGGACAGTAACTGCACTGACATCAGTTGCGTAGCCTTACGTCGCCCTTCCAGGAATCTCAGAAAGACGCGGCGTAACAGTTGGTATTAGAGCCTAGGCTCAACATCGGACGAGGGAACACATTGCCATTACCACCATTTCTGACCATGGTGAATCATGGGGATCGCATTGCAGCCCTTGAAGAGACGGTTGACGTATTACGACCTATCGTGGATACAGTGCCTACTAAGGACCAACCTAGTGCAAAGGTTGGACGACCTGGACCGCAGAATGCTCCAGGCCGAAGTTGACATAGAAAACATAAGTAAGCGACTTTGGAAGGAGACCGACAAACGGCTGCCACAGTGGTTGTCGAAGTTTTTGGTAAATTCGAGGGCCTCCAACAGGAGCGTGCCGAGGATTTAGCTTACAGGGCACAAGAGGCAGACAGGGTGACTGCCATGCAACAAACTATAGACAACTTGACGGACCAGCTCAATGTTGTCAATGCTGCTTTACAAGGCCTGCTTCGATGAGGTGGAAACCAAATTTGGGGTGCTGTGAACCTCACCCCCGTGGCAAAAAAACTGAAAATTCCTGAGCCAAAGCCATACAGTGGAGCTCGGAATGCTAAAGAAGTGGAAAACTTCATCTTTGACATCGAACAGTACTTCGATGCCGTGGGGGCCTAGAAGAAGCTAAGAAGGTAGCAACTGCTGCTATGTATCTGAAAATTCCTGAGCCAAATCCATACAGTGGAGCTCGGAATGCTAAAGAAGTGGAAAACTTCATCTTTGACATCGAACAGTACTTCGATGCCGTGGGGGCCTAGAAGAAGCTAAGAAGGTAGCAACTGCTGCCATGTATCTTCAGGGTGATGCTAAACTCTGGTGGCGGGTGAAGTACGAAGCCATCAGGGCCGGTGAAGATGCTCTAGAGACATGGGCAGAACTGAAGGCAGCCATACGCCTACAGTTCTTCCCCGAAAATGTTGAGTACAATGCAAGGAGAAAGCTACGAGCTCCGCCAGACCAAATCAGTGCGGGATTACGTGTGAGAATTCTCTGCGCTCATGCTGATCAAACGTGACATGAGGGACAAAGACAAACTCTTCACATTCCTGGAAGGGTTGAAACCTTATACCTGTATGGAGCTGCAAATACAAAGGATAAATACCTTACCCAAGGTGATCCAAGCAGCGGAATGCCTTAGGGACTATCAACTGGAAACTCGGGGATAGGCCTCAACCGCCTGTCCGAGCGGGATACAAAGGGGCCAACCTAGCAATGGTGGCCCTAGCAGAAGTGGAGGAGATTGAAGTGCAACAAAATCTAAGACTCCTTCCTCAGGCAGCAATAGTGCTGCGTCAAACAACAATGATCGGGGGAGAAAGCCTCCTTCAGGATGCCGTCATTGCGGCGGGCCACATTGGAATAATGAATGCCCACATGCGCAGATGAACGTCTATCAAGCTTTTGATGATGGGACGAATGACAAAGCAGATGATGCAGACCAGACCAAACCAGTAGGTGCCTTCAATGCAATTGTTGGCTCTATTTCTGAGGCATTAGCGGGAACCAGTGTATCTGTAGGAAGGAGGATCCCTGCCCAATCACCAAGAAAGGGAAAAAGAAGGCGGATAAGAGGACTCCTCTTAAACAAGAGAGGACCTTAATGTTCGTTGAGATGAAGGTGAATGGCAAGCCCATTCAGTCAATGATAGACACGAGTGCTACCCGCAACTACTTAGCCTCGACTTAGGTGGAGCGCCTTGGTATAGTTGTAGGAAAGCAGAGGTGATGTCAAGGCTATCAACTCACCTCCTCAGCCGGTGGGTGGAATAGCCAAAGAAGTACCAGTGAAGCTTGGTCCTTACGAAAGAAAATTCAACCTGCGCGCGGTGATCATATATGACTTCGAGTTGATAGTTGGGTTGGAATTCCTGAGGCAAACCAACACCATGCCCGTACCGTATGCAGACATGTTACTAATGATGGGAACAAACAGGGCCAAGCCCTGCATTATCCCGTGCATGCTCATGAACATGGCCGCTGAGAACATCTCGGTCTTGCAGTTGAAGAAGGGAGTCAAAAGACATGAACCTACATTCCTGGCTACCCTATGCATTGAAGATATAGAACGCTCCTCGAGTCCCATTCCTACACCCGTGAAGGAGCTGCTACTGGAGTTTGAAGACGTTATGCCACAGGATATGCCAAAGCGACTTCCGCCTAGGCGCACTGTGGACCATGAGATTGAGTTGCCTTATAGAATGTCATAACCCGAACTCACCGAGCTTCGGAGACAGTTGACGGAAATGCTAGACACAGGGATCAGTGTGCCCTCCAAGTCCCCATATGGGTCCCCTGTGCTATTCCAAAAGAAACATGATGGTAGTCTACGACTCTGTGTGGATTATCGGGCTCTAAACAAAATCACTATGAAGAACAAGGATCCTATTCCGCTCATGGCAGATTTGTTCGATAGACTGGGTGGTGCGACGATGTTCACAAAAATATACCTGAAGACAGGGTATTGGCAAGTTCGGATTGCAGAGGGTGATGAACACAAGACGACCTGTGTGACAAGATATGGGTTGTTCGACTTCCTGGTTATGCCATTCCGTTTGACTAACGCTCCAACCACATTTTGCACCCTGATGAGCCAAGTCTTCCGAGAGTACATTGACGAATTCGTGGTGGTCTACTTGGATGACATTGTGGTATATAGACAAACACTGGAAGAACACCTGGAGCACTTGCGGAAGGTCCTAGCCCGATTGCGGGAGCACGAATTATATGCGAAGCTATCCAAGTGCTCATTTGCTCAAAAACAGATTGACTTCCTCGGACATGTCATCGAGGAAGGGTGTATCAAGATTGACCAACAAATGATTCAGGCTATCACGGATTGGTCGCCGCCCAAGGATATCCACGCCTTGAGGGCGTTCATAGGCCTGTGCAACTTCTATCGGCGATTTGTGAAAAATTACTCCCTCATCGCAGTGCCATTGACAAAACTCATCAAGAAGGTCAAGCCTTGGGATTGGAGACCAGGCGAGCGGAGGCCTTCAACGCATTAAAAACGACTATGTCTAGTAGCCCCGTCTTGGCCCTCCCTGATTTGACCAAGCCATTCGGGGTACAAACATATGCTTCCGACTATGCTCTTGGCGGAGTCTGCATCCTGTAGTGTACGAGAGCCGGAAGCTGAAGGATGCAGAGCGGCGCTATGTCGCCCACGAGAAAGAATTATTGGCTGTCGTTCATTGCTTACGCCTTTGGAGGCACTATCTGCTTGGAGCCCCGTTCGTGGTCAAGACAGACAACACGACTGTTAGCCATTTCATGACCCAGCCGAAACTGAATGGCCGACAGGCTCGGTGGCAAGAACTCCTAGCGGAATTTCACTTCAATCTGGAGTACCGAAGTGGGAAGACTAATCATGTTGCTGATGCCCTCAATCGGAGAGCTCACCTAGCATCGGTATGCCTACTCGCCACCCTAAGGGGGAGCGAAGTAGCCACCACCATAAAAGACCAGATACAAGATCTACTCATCAAGGATCCTGCTGTACAATATTTGGTTGATCTGGTAGGACAGGGCAAAACTTGCCAGTTCTACATGGAAGATAGTTTCCTTTATGTTCCTAAAGGAGGAGATCTGCGAAGGACTCTTCTGGCGGAATGTCACGATACTTTGTGGGCCGACCATCCCGGTGAAGAACACACCATGGCATTACTTCGCCGTGCATATTATTGACCTCTAATGGCCGATGAAGTCGTTCAGTATGTGAGGACTTGTCTATTATGCCAGATGGACAAGTCAGACCGCTTGACACAAGCGGGACTCTTGGAACCACTAGCTGTCCCAAAAAGACCTTGGGAAAGCATTTCGTTGGATTTTATCACCGGATTGCCCTAGGTTTGAGATCTCACGACTATCTTGGTTGTGGTATATCGGTTTTTCAAGTATGCTACCTTTATAGTAGCCCCACAATATATATCAGTAGAAGATACAACTCGACTCTTCTCTCATGTCGTCAAATATTGGGGCCTGCCCAAATGCATCGTTAGTGATCGCGACTCATGCTTCACTAGCAACTTTTGGACCCAACTCTTTAAGTGCCTCGGGTCAAAATTGAATCACAACTCAAGTTTTCATCTGCAATCTGATGGCCAGACGGAGCAATTCAATGGTATGTTGGAGGAATATCTTCGCCACTTTGTAACCGGATCGTAAAAGAATTAGGTGAAGCTTCTTGATGCTGCTCAACTGTGTTTCAATTCACAAAAGAGCTCTAGTACAAACAAAAGCGCTTTTCAAAATTGTTACCGGACAGCAACCGCTACTCCCACACACCGTGAATGCACCAAACATGTCAAAATCTCCTCGAGCTGCTAGCTTCTCAAAAGAATGGAAGCAAAATTTGGAGATAGTGCGGAGCTATCTTGTCCAAGCCCAAAAGTGGATGAAGAGGCATGCTGATCAAAATCGTCACTTTGTTGAATGCCAAGTAGGAGATAAAGTGATGGTCAAAATCCCAAAGCGGTACTTGTTTGCAGGGGTCCATGACCCTCGCCTATTGTAGAAATACATTGGACCCTTGTCCATTGAAAGGCGCATTGGAAAAGTTGCATACCAGGTGGATACCCCCGCTTGGTGGAAAATCCATCCCGTCTTCCATGTCAGCCTTTTGAAACCTTTTCGGGAAGACACGGAGGATCCTTTACAGAGCCAACTCATAATACCCAGTATTTGAGGCCCCAATTAAACCGGGAAAAGGCTTGCTGAAGCTATTCTTGATGATCGGGTGATTCACGCCTCAAGGAAGGATCACCAAGAGTTTTTGGTGAAATGACAAGGTTGTAATGCAGAGAATACTTGGGAGAGGGGAACAAACCCCAAAGCCTACAAGAGCCTAATTGATGATTATCTTGCAAGTAAGGCGCCGAGAACGTCGCCATCTCAGGTGGGGGAGAATGTCATGGGCGGCTTTCCAGCCATGCCCCATGACCCCTTGGGCGCACCCCGTGGCGTCCTGGCAGGCCTCCCAACGGCTAGCGCCATGGACGGCCCCGTGGTCTTGGCTGTGCCGAGTGACAAGCGCGCATGTGCCTCTGTTGCCCTACCGATATCCCTCGCCAGCGCCCAGCCGCAGACAGATGCCAACAGCGCCGTGCGCAAACAACGTTGCGCGCGCAGATCGTGATGCCAAACACAAGGTTGCTGACAACGGACCTGTTTCTACCTTGTACTAAGTCCTTTTCATTGTAAATATAGAGTAGTTTTATTCCAATGTACTTCCATTATATTTCTGTAGCTTAGTTAGGTCAAGTTTTGTAACTTTGATTTTTTTTTTAAGCACTGTTAGGGGGACCAAGCAATCAAACTTTCTAGCAAGCAAACAATTCTCTGTGCAGGTGTCTCTCCCCCTCGATAACGTGTTGCTTTTCTGTAATAGTTTTCATTAATGCAATCAAGCCTGCTTTCATTCTTAAGTTCCATTTATGTTCTCTCAATTGCTCTTGACATTGGTTTTCTCGTACGACACTGAGAATCTCGTCTAGCGTACGAAAGGGACCTCAATTGGCGGACAGTAACTGCACTGACATCAGTTGCTTAGCCTTACGTCGCCCTTCCAGGAATCTCAAGAAGGTGTCGCGTACACGTTGGTTTTTGAGAGGCATTTCATGCATATTGTCTCTACCACGTGAAGTTTAACAATTTCAGATTTTTTTTATATTGTTATTCTGTGGGGTGCAGGAGGAATTACGTCATGTATTTCAATTTGTTAGAGTGGTTTAGGGTCCCACATTGGTTGGGGAATGGGCTGGTGGTCTCTTATATGGACTTGGGCAATCCTCCCCTTAGGAATTAGCTTTCGGGGTTGAGTTAGCCCAAGATCCATATTTTCACATGGTATCAGAGTCAGTTTCGTTCCTGTTTAGGCCCCGTGTTATATTGTCCATGCTCCAGTTGGCGGTCTGAGTGTGCGAGGGGGTATTAGAGTGGGTTAGAGTCCCATATTGGTTAGAGAATGAGAGTGGTCTCCTTGGTGCCGGCTCAATGCACAAGCCACTAAGGCAAGTGCGTTAGGCCCCTACAAGCTTATAGGCCCCATTTCCTGATAGTTTGACACCTTGACTTGTTGTATAGTTACTTTTTTATAAAAAATATTGAATTAAGATAAAAAGTACAATTTTGATCAAAAAAGGAAAAAATTTCTGGGTTTATTAATAATGTGACTTGACCGAGGAAAATAGGTAATAAAATCAAGGAAAATAGGTAATCAAGATCATTTCCTTAAGGGGTCGTTTGGTAGAGTGTATAAGAATAATGCTGAATAGGGTGTATTAGTAATGCTGGTATTAGTTATGCTGACATATTTCTTATCTATTGTTTGGTTTGATGTATTAAAACATTGCACAATTTCTAAAAGAATTGCTTGTTTACAAAAGTACCCATGATCAGTCCATCACTTTATCTTTTTAAAAGAAACATATATTGAGCAATGTTTGTATATGAAAAAATTATAAGCAAATTATTTGATTTGTCTACTTATATTGTAGTAGAACTTAATATTTATATATAAAAAAAAAAATGCTAATTATTTATTTATTACTAGGAATATAATTTTATTTCTCACTTTCTTGGATTATTTCAAACTTGCATTATATAATAACATCTTTTAATCAAGTATAAATTTTGAAGGACATTTTTGTCTTTAACTAAGTTAATGCATGCATTAAAACCCATTGCATTGTTAATACCACGGTTTCTTATGCATTAGTTATGCATAGGATAATACCAAATAGGGTGTATAACTAATGCTTGCAAAACTAATGCATAGGTTCAAAAAGTGTACCAAACAAAGTATTATTAATACACAAAGCTAATGCATGCATTATTGTACCTAATGCATCCTACCAAACGACCCCTAAGTGTGAATGTTAGCCTTTTTTTTGGGTCATTTACATTTAACATTTGTGGGGTATATATATCCTAAATTATGCTTCCCTTTACTTTTTCGTTCACACAAGAACTATTCATTTACTGTCTTTTTTCATTCTTTTACAAAATCTATTATTCTGTGAGAATTCAAGGATTGAAGTGCATTGGAAAAAGTTTACATATCTTCTTCGTTCAATCTTGGACTTAAGCAGCGCAACAAGATTTGAAGCAGTGAATTATCAATATCTACAATCATGTTCTATTGCGACTTTTATATTCTTTTTTATATTTTTACTTGCTAGGTATATATATATATATATATACATATATATATATCCTTTTTATTTATTGTAATTAAGTATGTACACTTTATTGTTATTAAGTAACTAAACTAGAAGATCTGAATAAGATTACTCAAAACGCCAAAATATAGAATTGCAAAACTTAATACAATCTCAAAGAGGAGTTTTAGATAAATTTTTAGCAATCGATCAAAAAACTAAGTCAAAAATAGCTCATAACAGTTGCCTCAACTGGAAGAAGTTTTTCAAAACTAAAATTGTTAAAATCTTGTTTAAGATCAACAATATCTCAAGAAAAATCAAATGGATTGGCTTTATTATCAATTAAAAAATAATTATTAGAAGAAATCGATTATAAGAAAATAATTAATGATTTTGCCTCTAAAAGAGCTAGAAAAAATAGATTTCAAATAAAATTGTATATGAGGATTTTTTTTTCAAATGTAAGGCCCTACATTGAAGTTTGGCTTTTGGTCACCAAATCTGTTGAGCCGCTCCTGGGTCTCTTTCCATGGACTTGGTCAATCCTCCCCTCAGGAACTAGTTTTGGGGTCGAGTAAGGCCCAAGGTCCATATCTTCATACAATTCTATGTAGAATTAGCAACCTTTATCCATAATTTGACTTATCTTTGATCTTTTAACAGTTCACTGACCCTTGAGAAAGAAGAATTTTTTCTTGGGAGTGTAATAGATGCTGTTGTTAGCCAAGTGATGTTATTGCTGAGGGAAAGAAGTGTGCAATTAATCAGGGATATTCCAGAGGAAATTAAGACATTGACAGTACATGGTGATCAAGTGAGAATTCAACAGGTCTTGGCAGATTTCTTGCTTAACATGGTACGATATGCACCATCACCTGATGGGTGGGTAGAGATCCAACTTCAGCCAAATATGAAGCAAATATCTGATGAAGTAATTGTTGTGCATATTGAATTCAGGTGCATTCTATAATTTACTCTTCCTTTATTTTATTTAATTGTTCACTGGCAAATGCGCTGTATTAATTGATAACTCTCGTCTTTATCATGCAATCTTGATTTCTTAAATGGTTCTTGAAGTGGAAGCTGTCATTTGAATGCCATCTACTGCCTATTTGCGTCCTTCCTTTTAGGGTTGTTTTCTGTAGGCTACTTAGTTGATTATATTTCTGATTGCTCCAGCAGGCATGTTGGAATATGAGATTTATGGCCCAATGATTTTTAATGTAATGTTAAGAGAAGTATAAATTTCATGTATGTTCAGACCACATGACTATTTACAGTAGGGGCTATAACATTCAAGCTTAAGTGGAAGGTGCATTTTAGACTTGCACCTTTACATATAGCTTCTGTGTCTCTTCATACGTCATCTGTTATTCATTTTGTATCATAACTGCCTTCTTCTATTGCCTTTCATTGACTTATAGACAACAAAGTTGGTGGCCTTCATAACTAAGATACTATTATCTCAACCTAGAGATAGGAATTAGCAGGAGCATAACCTTAATCTTTTGATTTTGAAGTTTAATCTTATATACTTTTTCATGGTGTTTGTGTGGTACTTAATGGCCAAACATTTTTCATTAGAGATGTAAAATATATCTCCAATCAAGTACTTCTGCAGGGTTTGTGTTTATTAGCATCCTAGGTATCACTTTATTAGCTTTCTTGGGGGTTGAGTTGGGCCAAAATGGACCTCCAAACATATTCGTCCTGCCAGTGTTTTACTGCATTGAGGTTGCACTTTGTTTTTTCTAGAGTTTAGCTATGGCCTCAGGATCAGAAAATTGAGTTGTGGTTTTAAAGTTTCAACAGTTCCGCACTCTTTGGTGTGCTATACTACCTGAACTATTAAATATTCTCTCTTTTCCTTTCATGCTTTTGGTATAGGATTGTATGCCCTGGTGAAGGGCTTCCTCCTGAATTAGTTCAAGACATGTTCCACAGCAGTCGGTGGGTAACCAAGGAAGGCCTAGGGCTGAGCATGTGCAGAAAAATCTTAAAGCTTATGAATGGAGAAATCCAGTATATCAGAGAATCAGAAAGATGTTATTTCCTGATCATCCTTGACCTACCAATGAGCGGCAGAGGTTCAAAGAGTGTTGGCTAGGCTAACAGACGTAAGAGATGAACCTGTAATATCTCGTAAAATTGAAATTCTGGTAATGCCTCTGATCCTTAATGGAACTTGACACAGGGTTACACAAGAGAGCAAGTATTGGGGACTAATCGGCATCATGCTAATAGTTTTGAACGAGCTGTTTTGTACATTTTGTGACTTATGTTTGCTGGCGTCTTTTACGACTCCTACCTAGTATTTACATAAAGATGGTGGTTTGAAGCTTAAGCAATGGACTAGTTGCACAAGAGCTGTTGCACCTTAGTGCATGCTTTTTTGCCAAGGTTAATTCTTGACAGAGTAAATGGCTAATTGCCAAATAATTGGAATGTAGTTAGCATTATTATAGAAGTTTCCATGATTAATTGACCCCAAAGCTGTTCTGGGTAGCATCTATGCTAAAGAATTGTAACAAGTATATTGCTGTATAATATGTATTAAAAGGTTCCTGCGAAATAAATATTATCGTTTCCAGTTGTCAGGCAGAATTAGTGTCCACACTTTGTAACAATAGGATTTCTGCACTTTTATGTAACATGAATATTCTGACAATCTTATATGTGTAAATTCCTCTTGCCAGGAATGGCCATCCTTTTAGTTAAATAGCCAATGATTTGTAAGAAAAATGAGTAGATAATATTGACCAAGAACAAGAAGGAAAGAAGAACTAACTTATCAAAAATTCCGTGTTGTGGCAAGCCACTGCCTTGAAGCGATTCGGCTTGACTGGGTGCAAATCGTTAAGACCGGTCGCTCCCCAAGGTTCCACAGCACCTCCAAACACGTGCACTTATGGCTGAAAGTTTAGAATTTGCACAAAACAGTTGCCCAGAAATAAAAGAAGATGAAGGTATTTTCTGTGTTGGATAATTCACAAAGAAGACTGCCTTTTTATAGGCAAAGCTGTTGGACAGTTACAGATAAAGAGATTAATCTGTAGCTGTTACAGAAATTAAAATATTGTAGGAAGAAAGTAATGATTAGCAAGATAAATTCTTGGTTAAAAATTGAGTGAATGTGATGACTAATGACATTCCTATTTATAGGCAATTAGGGAAGTTGCATGTATGACAAGTGTGGAGAGTCTTTTAATACTTGTCCAAATATATTCGTTCACTTGGCTCCAATATTAATAAGTGTACCTTGTCTTCCATGCATGAAGACACATGGTAGATTTGCATAACCACTTGTTAAAGCCCTTCAACACTTGGCTTTAAGGCTTCATACAAGAAGCCACTTGAAAATAGAAAGGACACTTGTAAAATAAAAAAATTCATGACTATTGATTGTAAATGAATTTTCAAAAACAAATCTTTTACTTTGCATTATAAATAATACCAACCTGATTCCCCTACAATCAAGATTGAGTTTGTTTAGCTTCCACCATTTATTTTGTTGTTTGTTTGTATTTTCTCTTAAAATCGATGGATTGTACACATGTCGATTTAGCATCTTGTACTTTAGAGAGTTTCCTACTGCACAAATTCATTCTTTTCACTTTCTTATCTAGGTCGGTGGCTGGTAAATTCAATAGATCTTTCCATTTCTGGAAATAAGTTAATGAAGTTGGAAATGGTCTCGACTATCCTACCCTCCAATATTCCGTTCTTCATTCTGAACATTGTATTGTATGTATGTGCATGCAGAGATAGCAATGGGCGGTGCGGGTTTGGACACATTCGGATGCGGTGCGAATTGAAATAAGAAATTTTAAATCTATGAAAGTGCGGTGCGGGTTTAAAAACTTCATCAAAAAAGGAAACACAAGCCTCTCTGAAGATGAAATTATTTCATATAATATATTGAAGCAAAATAAAGTTTCATATTATTTGAACTTTGAACCAAATGTTTGCATGTCAAGTTCTTAAAGTTATGAAAATGTAATGTCAAACACATAATTATCAATTAATTATAAATCTGCTTTATTGATTCAAGTGTCATCCCTTATTTTGCTCAAATATACGAGTCGTGACTACTGATTAACAAAAAGGAAAATATCTATTAATTGATCTTGAAAAAGATTTTCTTATTTGTTTCTAATGTAAGCTTGAATAGGTAAAATTAACATATATATACTTTTATCAAATATAAAAAGTTAAAAACAAAGAGTTATTATGATATCAAAAATTTTTGTTAAGTAACTTTAATTGTGTATGTGCAAGAGTTAATTTTCGTAAGTATCTTATCTTCGTTTTGCATAGCTGAAGCCTTCCGTAATCTTTAAAATTAATAAAAAGTACGAGCATATGTCATAAAAGTGTAAAACAAATTTCAAGTCAAAAGATTAAAAAAATAATTAAAACTAACAAAATGAAAAGAAAAACACTTAAGGGGGGCGGGGCGAGACGGGTGAATGCGGGACGGATGAATGTGAATGCAACTACTATACGGTGCGGAGTGAAGCGGGTTGAAATTTTGCGGGTCAGGAGAAAATCAGCCTTGCACCGGCACAACTTGCCATCCCTACGCGTGTGTGTTTGTGTAGCTGAACAAACTCTTAACCTACTAACTCAAAATTTTCAATTCACCTCTACTTCGAAACTAAAGCTGATAAGGTTGAGCCTATGTATATATGCATGTAACTGAACTAATTCTTAGTGGACGATTGGGCATAAGAATTGTTAAATCCCAAAAAATTCAAGTTGAAATTGGTATTTAAAATTAGAGTTGTGTTGAACATGAATGCATTTAAAGCTGTTTTTGGATTTTTGTGAGTGCTTTGAATAAAACTTTTAACAACTTTTTAGAGTTTTCAAATTTCGAAAAATTTCGTAATTCAACTTCAAGTAAAATTTGAATTTTTCATGGCCAAAATAATGATTTTAGAAATAAGTGAAAAAAAATTCTGAAAAGATGATCTTTTTTATGGCCAAACGGCTCTTAATCTACTAACTCTAAATTTCAAAATCCATCTGCCACGACCTCAATCTCCCACCGTAGGATATCGTGATGTCACGTAGTCTCTAAGACTAAGTAAGCCTAATATGCATGGAGAAATAGCGGAAATAACAATTGAACTTCAAATTTAAACCATCTAACTATCACAAACTCTACACAATATACTGTAAAATCCTTAATACATCACTGTCTAAAGTAAGAGTAAGTAGTAGAAAAAACGAGGATAAAGGGTGACTCGGAGGCATGCGGACGCCAAATAGGTATACCTTGAAGTCTCTGAGATGTATAGCCAAATCAGCGATGCCTAGCCTAATATGAAGTACCTGAATATGTACAAAAAGATGTGCAAAAGCGTAGTATGAGTAAGCCACAATGGTACCCTGTAGTATCAAGTCTAACCTCGGTAGAGTAGTGACGATGATAGGTCAAGACACCTACTAGAATAAGAAAAATAAGTTGAACAAGTATAGTTTAGTCTAATAAAACGAGGAAAATGAGACAATAAAGAAATACAACAAGGTAAGCTATAACTGAATTTACAACAATAAAAGCAACAAGGAAGAAATACATAAAAAGAATATCAAGAAAACAATGGGGACAAATACAAGTGAGGAAAAATGAGAGATAACAAAAAGAATCACAACCGAGGTACCGCCTCGTAATCTCATTTCACAATAACAATCACAATCTTTCCTTATATCACCGCGGGAGCCTTACATTTAGTTTTGAAAATCATTTTTTCCGAAATAGCTATCCGCGTTTTAGTCCACCTTATCACACTGTGTTGAATAGTTCCCCTATTAGCAACACGCCTATCAAGCTCACCTTTTCTCACTGCATGCGTATCAACCCCTAACCTAATACCACCACATGCGTATCAATATCACAACATAAAACAACTCGCACCTCAAATGCCCAAAGGCCACAACTTGCCAAAAGAATCAACAATATCAATATTTTCACAACAAATAGCCCATGGCTCACCACAATGTGTACAAGAATCTCAACAATAGAAAATTTGAAAGTGGAAAGCTCAACAAGAATGGTATTTCAACAATTAACAACTTTGCCTCAATATGTGTATACGGCTAAAATAAGAGAAGCCCGATTTCATGATCATTGCGGCACATAGAAGGCTCAAAGTAGCTTGAGTTGTGGTATCAAGGAGGCATGTCGAGGATCCTCGACTTCGGGGCAGTGCAAATCGAAGTCCAACATGGAAAAACGAGAAATTTCCAAAAGGCACGTGGTTAAAGCTCACCAAGTCTGCAAGAATAGTACAAGTCCGTACCGTGACATTGAATAGCTGTACCAGCTACATTTTCTTGTAATAATTGCATATGTACTATCTTGACATTCCCCCTCCTATATAAAGGGGACCTTTGTCATTTTGGAACAAACATGATATTTAATACAAGAACAAGAACATTCTCTGCTCTCTAACTCAAACATTCTCTACAATTGTTCCATTGATTTATTACCTTTCATTTATTGTGTTCATAAAATTGTTCTTCATTTATTATTCGTTATTGATCACAAAGAGGCCATCTTCGAGGCCTTCAATACTGTTGTATCCTCATTGACCGCTATCTGTTAAACCCTCGAGCTCGACCTCGAGGCCCTATTTTGACCAAGCTCGAGACCCTGTCTCTCACCTGCTCGGTTTGTATAATCCCACTATCCTTCGCTCTTCTCTCATTTTCTTACCCCTCACTTAGCATTTATTGCCTAAACAACTAGTATTAAAATAGATCACATATTTTTAGAACCACAAAATAAAATATAATTATAATTACCATTTTTACGGTAAACAGTTTTGCGCCCACCGTGGAGCTAAAAATAATCAGTGAATGCACATGAAAATAACGGTCCTGAGGATCATGGAGAGAACGACACAGCTGCTTCAGGTGCCGGTGTACCACCGCAAAACCCAGAGGGGGCACCAGTGCAAATCCCCGTCGATGAAGGCTCACGTAACTCTCAACATGTTAATGTAAGCTCTCATACAGATGGGAGTGTGTGCGATAGAGACCAGCATGAAGCACAGAGAGCCCCTGCTCAAAAGGAAAGGGAGGTTAGCTTTCACGTCATTTTTGAGATGTTGCAAGCACTGTAGGTGGCTATTGCTCAGCTACAAAGTCATCAGAGAACTCCAAGCACAACACCACCAGAAACGGCTCCTCGAGTTGAACAAGCACCAGAAAGGTCGAGCAATAATGGGTCAGCAGCTGACCCCGCTATTATAAAGATGCTCGAGAACCTCGCAAAGAGGATGGAATCAGGCGAAAAGAATATAGAAGCCAAAGACAAAAAGGTGGAAACCTATAACTCGAGAGTAGATCAGATCCCAGGCGCACTCCCGATTCTGAAGGGTTTAGATTCAAAGAAGTTCGTGCAAAAGCCATTTACATCAGGTGCGGCTCCGAAGCCTATCCCGAATAAATTCAGAATGCTCGATCTCCCGAAGTACAACAGGACCTCGGACCCCAATGAGCACATTACTGCTTACACTTGTGCTGTGAAAGGGAACGACCTAAGAGATGCCGAGATTGAATCCATCTTACTGAAAAAAATTGGAGAAACACTGTCCAAAGGGGATATGGTGTGGTATCATAATCTGCCCCGGAACTCAATAGATTCGTTTGCCATGATGGCAGACTCTTTTGTGAAGGCACATGCTGGTGCCATCAAAGTCACTACGAGGAAGTCTAACGTCTTCAAAATAAAACAAAGAGAGAATGAGATGTTAAGGGAGTTCGTATCCCGCTTCCAACTGGAACAGATGGAATTACCTCTGGTCTCCGACGATTGGGAAGTACAAGCCTTCGCTCAAGGCTTGAATGAACGAAGCTCGATAGCTTCGAAGTAGCTGAAGTAAAACTTAATCGAGTATCCCGCCATAGTTTGGGCGGATGTACACAACAGGTATCAATCGAAGATCAGAGTCGAGGACGAACAATTGAAGCCCCCTTGGACCCAGTGTATCCCAGCAGGATCTTAACAAAGGAATCGAGGCTCCCAGAAAGAGAACCAAGGCCAAACAAAGAAAGGTATCAACTGTAAATAGAAAATCAGGGAAATATCCCGAGGCGTAACATACCTCGAAGTGACCAAATGATAGATCGAGGCCAGAATCCTCGTGGACTCTTGGACAAAGTAGGGGTTGACAGGAACGCAGGGCTGATAGAGACACCCCCGACTATCTGAATACAACTTCAATATCGACATTTTAGACATCGTATCGGCCATAAGTAAAATCAGGGACACTAGGTGGCCAAGGCTCGTGCTATCAGATCCTTCGAGAAGGAAACTCAAATTGATATTCGAATATCACGGTACCCACGGTCATAGGACCGAGGATTGCAGACATCTTCGAGAAGAGGTGGCCCGACTGATTAGCAAAGGGCACCTTCGAGAGTTCCTCATCGACCGAGCTAAAAACCAATTTCAAGAAAAAGAGGTGAATAAGATAAATGAAACAGAAGAACCACGGCATGTCATCCACATGATTATTGGCGGAGTCGACGTCCCTCAAGGACCCGTTTTCAAGCAAACAAAAGTATCCATTACCAGAAAAAAGTGAACTCGGAGCTACATACCTGAAGAGCTCTTTCATTTAGCGAAGAGGACATAGAGACCTTGTCTCAACCTCACAATGACGCACTGGTCATTTATTTTCTTTTGAATAAATTTCAAATTAAACGTGTGCTCGTGGATCCAGGTAGCTCGGCCAACATCATTAGGTCGAGGGTGGTAGAGCAACTCGGATTGCTCGACCGAATCGTGCCCGCCTCTCGAGTCCTCAACGGATTCAACATGGCGAGCGAGACAACGAAAGGGGAAATCATCCTCCCAGTCAACGTGGCCGGTACGATTCAAGATACCAAGTTTCATGTCATCGAAGGTGACATGAGATACAATGCATTGATTGGAAGGCCATGGATTCACAGTATGAGGGAGGTGACATCAACCCTTCATCAAATTATGAAGTTTCCTACGAAGGATGGAGTAAAAATAGTGTACGGAGAGCAGCACGCAGCAAAAAAAATGTTCGTAGTGCATGATATGGCGCCGACACTTTCTACATCGAAGGAGCCGAAAAACAAGCAAACAGCCGAGTAGCAATCGCAAACTACATCCTCGGATGAACGAATAAAAGACCGTGCCGTGTCCTCAGAACGAATAACCAAAGCATATTGAGGCTTGAACTCAACCACAGCTAAGGGAAAATCCTCTCCCTCTTTCCTTCACATTCTAGGCTAACCTATGTGCAGGTGTTCGATTTAAAGGAATCGAAGCATCCTCCAGCTTGAAGGGCTTAGGTTTTAAAGCATGCGCTGCGCTCTTTTTCCCTCACGTCGGATTTTATCCCAAATGGGTTTTACCGACGAGGTTTTTAACGAGGAAACATCTATATTCTACCTAAGGAGAACTCAACAAGTATTCAAGGATTCTCTTCAATCAACCTCAAATACTGAGGGACATCCCCCCGGGAGATCACCTTCTCGAAGAAAACAAAATGAGCCAAATAGGGTCTCGACAGGAGAACAATGTATAGGACCAAACGGTCGAATGTACCGTGTCACATAGAATAATCGAACCCTCGATGGTGAAAAAATGTACACTTGTACCAAGTAATCGAAGGAGAATCTTTTATCATCAAAACACTTCGCGCATCAAAGAAGTTTGCTATTTTCACAAGAAACGTCCCAAGGCCAAAAAATTCCCAAACACTCGGGGACTGACACCAAAAACTCGAAGCCATAAGACCTCAGGGTCGACAACTTCGAGCTCATAAGCCCTCCATGAGGCACCGATATAAGCCCTCCATGAGGCAATATCGCATCTGTAAGACCTCGACGAGGCATGCTCAAACTTGTAAGCCCTCAACGAGGCAACATCAAAATTGTAAGACATTAAAAAGGCATAACCTCGACCCGGGGACTGTCCTCGACGGTCACCCAATCAAGTCATTAAAAACTCGAAGCCATAAGACCTCAGGACCGGCAACTTCGAGCTCATAAGCCCTCCACGAGGCAATATCAACGACATAAGCCCTCCATGAGGCACTATCAAGTCTAACTCAAGGACTATCCTCGACAGTCGGCTCATAGCCGTAAAGACCTCAGGGCTGGCAACTTCAAACTCATAAGCCCTCCATGAGGCTCCAATGGAAGCCCTCCATGAGGCAATATCAAAACTATAAGACCTCAAGCAAGGCATGTACTAACTTGTAAGACCTTAAAAAGGCATAATCCCGATATCAAAGTCAAGGCTATATATCAAAACTTATAAGACCCCTAAAAAGGCATACCCTCGATATAGACGCTAAGGCTATCTCACTCGGGGACTAAAGGTTAGGGCAAAATACGATGACCACCATCATAAGGCTCCGGCCAAACTAACGCGATTCGAGGATGTTCGAATGTCGCCATGAAATCACAGGCCTCCAATTACCTCAAAAAACTTCAAAAAGAACCGGTCAAAGGTCACACCGACCTAACGCGTAAGAGCCCAAGTCGCCAGCTACACTAAAGGTCGTACCATTCTAACGCGTAAGAGCCCAAGTCGCCAGCTGCATTAAAGGTCATACCGACCCAAAGAGTCTCAGAGCCGATTTAAAAACCTAAGGGCCGATGAGCTCGAGTCAAAACCCGACTCAGAGACTGAGCCCTAAACGGTTAACTAAAGCGCCTCAGGGACAAATGCGTAAGAGACCAAGTCGTCAGCTACACTAAAGGTCGTACCGACCTAATGCGTAGGAGCCCAAGTCGCCAGCTGCATTAAAGGTCGTATCGATCCAAATTGCCTCAGGGCCGATTTAAAAACCTAAGAGTCGATGAGCTCGAGTCGAAACCCGACTCGGAGACTGAGCCCTAAACGATTAACTAAAGCGCCTCAAGGCCAAATGCATAAGAGCCCAAGTCGCTAGCTACATCAAAAGTCGTATCGACCCAATGCATAAGAGCCCACGTGCCAGCCTAAAAAAGCCTCAAGGCCAATTTATATCCCCGAGGGTTTCATTTTGAAATCCAATT
The DNA here is from genome assembly GCA_005239525.1 of Nicotiana knightiana. Taxonomy (NCBI): domain Eukaryota; kingdom Viridiplantae; phylum Streptophyta; class Magnoliopsida; order Solanales; family Solanaceae; genus Nicotiana; species Nicotiana knightiana. The sequence continues at coordinate 52 of MDKJ01110102.1, read as the reverse complement.
CATCGGGCTAATTATCAACAAGCAAAACAGAAATACCAAAGAATTATATATA
>MDKJ01036514.1:0-36534 GCA_005239525.1 Nicotiana knightiana | reverse complement strand
TCCCATTTCTTCAGATCCTCAGCAGTGCAATCAGCTCTAGTCTTTGGTACATCTACACCTTCAGTAGTTTTCTTAATGGTAGCTAGAGGACTATCAGTGACTATGTCCCAGAGTTTATATTTTTCTCCAATCAAGTGTTCCTCCATCATGTTCTTCCACCAAGAGTAATATTGGCTATTGAAGAGTGGTGGCCTTGTAGTTGATTGACCCTCCCAGTTTCCAGGTGGTGCACTCATTTTGATCTTTTCCAAGGTGTTAGCCTTTTCAAAGATAACCTCGCTTTGATACCAATTGTTGTTTTATACGTCTATACCACACAAGAGGGGGGTGATTTGTGTGGTATCCAATTTTCGAGTGCAGTCTACATAGAATAACCTGGTTCTTCTTAGTGTTCCAACTTCTACTGGTGCGGAATAATAAATGCAATAAAGTAAAACACATAGATTTTTACGTGGAAAACACATGGCTCAAAAGGTGAAAAAACCATGACCTACTCCTCAATAGGATTTTCCCAAACTCTTCACTACAACTTTGAGCCAAATAGCATTTACAATAAACTCTTTTGTAAACCTAGGACTAACTCTAATCCCTTTGTAGCAAACTAGCCTCTAGGTAATCGCGACAAGCTTCAAGTTAACTCTAACTTGAACAGTGTCTACCTATTACATATGCTTCTAATAAAGCTGAAAGATACAATATTAAATCACCTACTACAACCAACTAGACTCGAAAGACAAACAGATGAAACTGGTTCTTCTAGCTGGTCAGTAGCCTTTGTGTCGCACAAGGATTCTGCTTGCAAAATTTCTCTGGTAATTTTTCCTTCATTTCTTGCTTCAATTCTGTCTTTGTGCGAATAATTATTCAGTAGGAATACTTCAACATTATATAGCGCCAGAAGTTGAGATGTTCTTGTTTAGTTCTAATGCAACTCTTCCTTGGTGGAAGAGTTTGTGTTTATCTCAACTCCCTTCCTTTATTTTTGTCCTTGCTGAACTCGAATTCTAACCCCTTATCAATTAGCAACCTTTTCACATTAGGAAACAACCTTTTATTTCATGGATAATTCACATATCACGTTATCTCCTGTGCATATACAGTTCTTGTGCCAATTGGTTCGTTCGAGATGTTTGCCCTGATGGACCTGGTTCAACTGGGTAGGCATTTGTCAATCTTCAAAACCATGTAGTGACTTGGGTCAACAATCTGCCATCCCTTTGCCTCAAAATTTAGGGTGTTCCGCTAAATAGGAACCCTCATGTGATCCATGGTGGTGGTGGTCCTGGAGCTGCTAGAATCTCAGCTAGCCATGGGCGAGCTGCTAGAATCTCAGCTAGCCATGGGCGAGCTGCATCACCCATAGCCAGATTTTCCAAGTATTGCACCGACTCAACATCCTCCAACCCTAAGATGTGTTCAAGATGCTCTGGTCAAACCTCACTTTTAGTTTCGTCACTTTGGTCCCCTTCTTTATGTGCGCCAGATTGGCGTAAAATTCCCGGACCAAGTACTATTTGGAACCTACCACACTTTGAGTGAAACATGTCCACCCATTTCGCTCCCGAAATTGTCTCGACACCGCCAGGTTGTATTTATCAAGATCTTTCAACATGAACTAACTCTCAATACTGAGCGATCTCGACGTCTAACCACTCTAAAAACCTATTGAATGTTGTTAGACTGACGAACCTATCTTCCCAAATTTCCTTCTTCGTCGACCTCTCAAAGCCGACAAATATGGTATCACCCCCTCGGCCGTCATCTAGGATATCATCCCCATCCACTGTAGTAGCTGGTGCATCGGGGGCATGTGTAGATGAGGGCTCCGAAGCCTGATTGTCACCTTTCAAACCCTCAAAAGTTCTCTCAGAGGTTGAAGGTTCGTTTTGGGGTTGAAATCTTCCCTTAGGCTGTTGCGGCTTTGATTGAACAGCAGGCTACTCTTGCACTAATTCACCCTCTGATGTTTCCCTAGACGAGACATAAGAACTTGATTTAGAGGGATCTGCAACTCTACCTCGGCCGGTTGTCGCCTTTCTAGATATAACTTTCTGAAGGGCTAGGGGTAAAGTGCTCTTGCCTCAGCTTTGAGGAGGTTCACCCCTCCCCTTTGATGTATCTCCACGACCACGTGATCTAACCATATTTTGCACAAAACAGTGACAGGAGTCAGTTCTAGTTCGAATGCAAGTAAGCAGAAAGTTGTAGAACAAAATATGTTGTAGGGTGGGGAAGTGCGGCCGCAGGTTGAGTTGTGCGGACCGCACAATTGAAAGTGCGGCTGTAAAGATGAAACTGTGGTCTGCATAATTTTTAGTCCAACCGCACATCTGACTTGCGGGCCGCACATTTTTAAGTGTGGCCGCACAGTGAATACCTAAAAGCAACTCTCTGAAAACAAATAATGCCCCGATCTGTGGCCGCACACACTCTTCTGCTGCCGCGGTTGATTTATGCGGACCGCACAATTAAAAATGTGATCCGCACAATCTTGGCAAACCAGATGCCCTAACCTATACTTCTGCGGACCGCACATTTCAAAATTCAATCAGGTAGAGTTCTTTAGGGTTTCGATATTATGCACAATTTGAACGTGGTAGTAGATATTAAACATTATCAACCAAATACCCATTCCCCAAATAGCAACTAGGAGTTTACCTAACAATTATTCCACCCCACATAGATATGGAATTGACAAATGGTCTAAAATAACTAATAAATTATAAACTATATAAGAAAATTAAAGAATTCTAGAAATGATTTGAACATACCAGTGATGAACTGGTGTTATGGAATGATCAAATATACTTAATTAAGTGAAAGATGATTGACTCAGTAGTATGCAATATTTTAGCCTTTGTTTTAATTTCTTAGAGATTGGAAAGTCTCAACATTAGCCTTAGGGATACTATTTATACTATACGGGATTGGCTAAGGGTCCAAGAGAATAGTGTGGCCATAGAATTCCTTCTGCGGTCCGCACTTTGTTACCTGTTGTTCATTTCTCTCTGTTGATCTGCAGTCCGTAGAATCACGTGTGCGACCGCATATTTTGGTGCGGACCACAGATTTCCTTGTGCGGACACACTTTGGCCATTTCTCTGACAATCAAACTTCATAGAGTTTGCATTTTTCCATCTCAAGTTGTGTGATCCGCAAAAGAATTGTGCAGCCGCAGTTACCTTCTGCTGTAGCATTCAAAATTGTGCGGTTTGCACTTTTTTCATACTTAGCCAATTTTTCTGAGTGCTACTCCTGTAGAGCACACTCATTCCTACAACACACTTCAAAACTCGTTATCAAGTAATAAGACATATCGAAAGAAGAAGAACAAGAAAAAGAAACAAGAAAATAAACATGGGTTGCCTCCCAAGAAGCGCCTAATTTAACGTCGCGGCACGACGAAGATTATTATCACTTGAAATTAATTACCACCAAGGCGTGGCCATCACCATCTCTTCCAATGTAATGCTTCACCCAGTGACCATTGACTCTAAACACTTCATTATTTTTATTCTTCAACTCCAAAGCACCAAAGGTTGTCACACCCACAACCTCAAACGGGCCACTCCATTTAGACTTTAACTTTCGAGGAAACATCTGTAACCGCGATTTGAACAACATCACAAGATCACCCTCTTTAAACTATTTTCTCCAAATGTACTTGTCATGAAGATATTTCATCTTCTCTTTTTATAAGAACAAACTTGTGTATGCATGATACCGGAACTCATCCAACTCGTTCAAATATGCCACCCTTAAGTTGGCGGCAACATCCCACTCAAGATTCAACTTCTTTAAAGCCCACATGGCTTTGTGCTCAAGTTCCACTGCAAGATGACAAGCTTTTCTGAGCAACAACCCGTATGGAGACATTCTGATAAGTGTTTTGTAAGCCGTCCTATAACCCCATAATGCATCATCAAGTTTCTTGGACCAATCCGCCTGGTTAGCATTCACTGTTTTGGACAAATACTCTTTTGCTCCCAGTTGAAGACTTCCACTTGACCGCTTGCTTGTGAATGATAGAGAGTCGTGAACTTTATGAATGACACCATACTTGGTGAGTAAGGAGTCAAAAGCTTTGTTTCAAAAATACGATCCCCCACCACTTATGATAGCCCTTGGAGTACCAAATCTAGTGAAAATATTCTTCTTCAAAAACGCCACTACACTTCTCGCTTCATTGTTGGGTAAATAAATGGCCTCAACCCAATGGGACACGTAATCAACCTTTGACATTCATCACAACGCTTGACTATATCACTTGCATCGTTATAAAGGGTGGGCCAATAAAAACCGCAACTTAGCACTTTGGTCGCCGTTCTTATAGGAATAAACTCTTTCTTATCGTTGGTGACCACGGCCATGCCCCCCTTCTTTGGGACACACTGTACCAGAGAAGTCCATGAACTATTGGAAATGGGGTAGACAACCCCGAAATCCAACCAGTTAATGATATCCTTTTTGACAACCTCTTGCATGGCTTTGTTGAGTCTCTTTTGATGTTCAGTAGATGGTTTGGATCCTTTCTCCAAGTTAATCTTGTGCATGCGAAGTGCGGGGCTTACCCCCTGAATATCTTCAAATGTCCATCCAATATCCTTCTTCCTCTTTTGTAGCACCGCCAATGTAGAGTCTACCTGCATGTTAGTCAAACAAGAGGAAAGAATAACCGGTAAAGTAGAAGAAAGGCAAAGAAATTCATACCGAAGATGTGAAGGCAATGGCTTTAACTCCAAAATGGAAGGCTCCTCGATTGGGGGCTTTGTGTTAGGATTTGTCCTATTTTTAAGATCCAAGAACAATTTGTGGAGCTCATAAGTGTACGACCCCTTCCTTGCAACGAGTTCACACATTCCATGAATCCATCGATCTCATCATCATCAAAGTTGATAAAGATGGCATGCAATATATCATGAACATTCATCACAACACTTATTTCATCTACAATCACATCGGTCTCCAAGTCCATGAAAGAACACACCTCTTTTCTATTAGGTTGCCACATGGACTTTTACACATATGGAAAACCACTTTTTCATCACCAAGTCGGAAGGTAAGTTCTCCGGATTCAACATCAACCAGAGCCTTCCCTATAACAAGGAAAGGTCTACCAAGAATACTTGGCACCTCATAATCAACCTCACAATCAAGAATGACAAAATTCACCGGAAGAATGAATGTATCAACACGAACTAATACATCTTCAATCACTCCCAATGGTCTCTTTATGGTACGATCGGCCATTTGCAATCTCATAGACGTGGGTCTTGGTTTCCCAATTCTCAAATTCTTAAAAACCGAATAGGGCATCAAATTGATACTTGCCCCAAGATCACAAAGAGCTTTTGCAAACTCGGCACTCCCAATGGTACAAGGAATCGTGAAAGCGCCAGGATCCTCCAACTTGGGAGCCATTGAATGCATAATTGCACTCATTTAATGATCCATTTTCATAGTTTAAAATTCATCGATCTCTTCTTTATCACTAAATCCTTCATAAACTTTGCATAACTGGGAATTTGATCTAAGGCTTCAACCAATGGTACATTGATAGCTAGGCTCTTCATCATGTCAATGAACTTTTTGAATTGATTTTTTCCATTTTTCTTAGCAAGGCTTTGAGGATATGGAGGAGGAGGCCTAGGCATTGGTGCCTTAGACTTTTGCACTACCGGTTTCGGTATGTCAACAATGTGATCCTTAGACGATTTCACTTATTCTTGAGATTCCTCCACATTGTCATCAATATCAGTCCACAGTTCCTCATTTGCTTTAACCGCATTTTCTGGGGTCTCATTTTCTTAAACCACTTGCTCATCATCCATAAGTTTCCTTTGATTCGAGGTAGGTACATCCCTACCTTTTCCACTCCTTGTAGTAATGGACATGGCATATCCCGTATTGTTTCCACCCTTTGGGTTCACCAAGGAGTCACTTGGTAGTGCCCCCTTGGGACGAGTGTTTAGGGCTTAAGAGATTTGCCCTATTTGGACTTCCAAGTTTCAGATAGATGTATCGTGAGAGGCAAGTCGGGCATCAGATTTGGCATTCTTCTCCATTATTTTTTGAAACATGTTCTTAATTCATCCCATCTCATTTTTGGAAGAAGTTGGACCATGGGAAAGGTAAGGAGGCAGATTGCTCGGTTGTTGATACATCGGAGGCATTTGAAAACCCGAGCCCCTATTGCCTTGATTATTGTTCCACCCCCCTTGGTTGTTGTCTCCCCAATATCCTTGATTATTTCCACTCCAATTGCCTTTGTTATTTCCACCACTCCAATTTCCTTGATTGTTGTTACTATTCCAATTCCCTTGATTGTTGCCACCATTCCAATTACCTTGGTTGTTAGAATTCCTATTCCCTTGATTGTTGCCACAATTAAAATTACCTTGGTTGTTAGAATTCCAATTCCCTTGATTACCTTGAGGTCGCCATTGTTGTTGATTTGGGCCTTGAGAGTTTTTTCTTTGCCCTTGAAAGTTGTTCACATATTGCACTTCCTCCTCTTATTCATTGTAAGATTCATCTTGATCAAACCCACTATTTTCTTCCACATAATTCTCCACTCAGTTTTGTACTTGTGGACCTTTGGGACTTCTTTTGTTCACCATGATACTAACTCCCTCCATGACATTGACTTGCTTAGGATTTTGTACTTCTTGAAGTTGAGCTTTGGCTAATTGATTCATTGTGGTGGTCAACTCGGCAATGACTTGCCCATCGGTATGCAATTCTTTATGTAGGTGAATCACGTTTGGATCACCTTGAGGAACATTTTCTCTACTTTGCCATGCCAATGAAGTATCCCCCATTTTATCTAAGATCTCACAAGCTTTCACATACGACTTTGTCATGAAGTTTCCAGAGGAAAGTTTATTAACCACACATTGATTGGTAGTATTGATCCTCCGATAGAAAGTTTGTTGAATCATAGCCTCCGTCATGTCATTATTTAGGCACTTTTTGACCATGGTTCGGTACCACTCCCATATTTCATGTAATGGCTCATTGGGATCTTGTTTGAATGCTAGAATCTCATCTGTAAGAGTAGCCATATGCCCGGGAGAAAATATCTTGGAAATACATTTCTCCGCCAATTCATACCATGTATGGATGGAATGATTTGGAAATATTTCTACCTAATCTAAGTCTTCCCCCCGCACAGAGAAAGGAAATAGCCTCAACCTTAAAGCATCCTTGGAGACTTTGGTCTGTTTACTCCCACAACAAGTGTCCACAAACCCCTTCAAGTGTTTGTATGCATTTTGATTCGGAGCCCTGGTGAAGAATCCCGGTTGCTCTAATAATGTGAGCATTACATTCGTAATTTGAAAGTTGCCCGCCGTAATGCGGGGCGGAACAATGTCACTTGCATACCCTTCATTCGGCAACACCCGATGTGGAGCCCGCTCTTGGTGGAGGTGGGGGTGGAACTAGGACGTTGTCTTGAGGAGCCCAGCCTCTTCTATTTTCTTGATATTCAAGAGGAGCCTCTTCAACTTGGTCATCCTCAATGTTCACATCCCCTAAAGGCATGTTTCCGAGTTGATCATTGTTTTTTGCCATTATAGTACCTACAATTGATTCACACAAATCAGTAATAAGGAAGTAAAAGAAGATAAATAACACACAAAACCATATATATAGATAAATTCGTTTTTAGCTCCCCGACAACGGCGCCAAAAATCGATCTTGTCCAAGTCACACCTCTATTTGAGGTTATGAAATGGTCGATGCAATAGTAATACCCAACAAGAAGCCGGGGTTGATTTTCCACATGGAGCTATGAATGGGACTTAAGAGTATATAATATAGTGAATGATCTTGAATTATCTAAAATTGCACTTCCACAAAATTGGTTGGTTTCTAAGTCTAATTCAAACTAAGATTAACAACTAAGAACTGAAGCTAGGAAATTGTTTTTGTTGTTTTTCAAATAATATAAAAGGCTTAGGGCTATGACCTTCACCTAGGTGTTTGCCTAACTGGTTGTTAATTCTAAAGCTTGATTTATTGGTCAGGGTATACTATAGCTATGAACACTCTCGTACCCACTCAATACCTCTCAGTGAAAGAGTGGTTTTGCCCAATTTGGCTTTCTCAAGTCCAAATGGGTATTGAACAAAACGGTTGATACAAAGCTCAAGTCAGCTTTTACTATCTCTAGGTTCAACCCTTTAATTGGGACCATCAATCTCTTGAATAACCCAATTTCTTGTTAGCCAAATTTTGCTAGCTCTCTTTCTCGAGTAGAGATCAAGTCAAATAGGCATGAACTAATATTTGCAACCATTAATTATACAATAAAAAGCAAGAATAAGGATAAATAATAAACACGCAACCATAAACAAGCAATAAATCAAACACCCATTAGGTTTACACTTTAGGGTTGGGTCACAAACCAAGTGAAAATCTAGTTACTCATGCTTAAAACAAAAGAAACAGAAGAAGAAATGATAATTAAACCTTTCAATCAGATTTTGATAGAAAATGAGAAGCAGACTATGAATGAGATGGAGAAATGGAGTACTATATAAGAAAGGATATTGAGACAAAAATCTAGAGCAAATTGGATTGATTATGGTGATTCTAATTCTAAGTAATTCTTTGCACCGATGAAAATTAGGGCCATCAAGAACATCATTACAAGTGTATATAATGACATGGGAATGAAGATCACTTATCCAAAAGTTGTGCAAAAAGAATTTACCAGCTTTTTCACTCAACTAATGGGGAATGCCAAGATCCTGACTAGAAGAATAAAGAAAGTAATTGAGGTGGTCATTGGTAAGTCTCAATCTGCGTTCATTAAAGGAAGGGGTATCATTGATAATATTCTATTTAGCCATTAGTTGTTCAAAGGATATAATAGAAAAGTATTATCTCCTAGATGTATGCTTAAGGTTGACATAAAAAAGGCCTATGACTCCTTGGACTGTCAATTTCTTAGGTGTATGCTTACTGACCTTGGTTTTCCACAGAAATTCATTCATTGGGTAATGGAATGTGTGTCAACAGTATCATATTCCTTGGCACTCAATGGTGGTCTTACCAAGCCTTTCCAGGCCAAGAGAGGGATTAGACAAGGGGAAACTATGTCTCCCTATCTATTTGTCATTGCAATGGAATGTTTACAAAGGGAGATGAGCCAACTATCAATCTCAAAGGAGTTCAAATACCATCCAAGATGCAAAAAACTGGGGTGACTCATATTTGCTTTGCTGATGATCTATTAATGTTTTGCAGGGCAGATATAAATTTTGTAACCAAACTGCAGGAAACCTTCAACAGGTTTTCAGCTGCATCTTGACTTCAGGCAAATACAAATAAGAGTGCTATGTATATTGCTGGTTTTTAACAACATATTAAGGATCTATTTCTCAATCTCATAGGATACACGAAGGGATTCATCCCTTTTAAGTACCTGGGAGTTCCTTTATCTGCAAAGAAGCTGAATATCCACAAATGCCTACCGCTGGTGGAAAAGATTACTGAAAGGGTGAACTTCTGGTCACCTAAGATGTTATCTTATTCTGGAAGGGTGCAACTCATTAAGTCTGTGATATTTGGCATACAAACTTACTGGGCTCAAATATTCCTACTACCTAAGAAGATCATAAAGATTATTGAGACCATATGCAGAACATTCCTTTGGACTGGATCAAATGCCATTTCTAGGAAAGCATTGATAGCTTGGGATAATATTTGTTAGCCTAAAATAGCTTGGTGCAGGTGAGCTCAATGGAAGACAGTCTCAATACAGCATTGGCAAACATTGTGAAGCGAGGCAGATACCAAATTCAAAAAGCCTATATTCAAATGTTACCTCAGTTTCCCAAGGTTAGCTGGAAGAGCATTCATTTGCATACACAGTTTCATCCAAGATTCAAATTTCACTTATGATTGGCAATTCATCAAAGATTAGCCACTTCAGACAGATTACTCAAGTTTGGAATCCAAGTGCCACGGGATTGTGTTTTCTGTACTAAAAGTGTGGAAACATTTAACCACCTGTTCTTTGACCATTCAAACAGAAGAAAAATATGGGACAGAATACTAAGGTGGTTGGGAATTATAAGGAGGATTAGATGCTCGCAAGATGAAATAGAGTGATCAGCAGTGTAGCACAAAGGACAAATGGCAAGGAAGACATACCTGCAGCTTTTGCGATGGTAGTGTACTGTATTTGGCGTGAAAGGAACTCCATCAGATTCAACAGAGGCAGATACATGGTGGATGAAATATGTAAAGAGATTGCTCTACACATGAACATACAAGGGAGATCAAAAATCAAATAGCAACAACCTTTGCGAAGTTTGAACAAATACCCCTAGATTAGTTGTTATTTGATGGATAGGGTAACTAAATTAGCTACTTGTAATAGTGATTAGGAGATTGATGGTCAGCATTAATCCGATTTTGTAACGATAGCTTTTGATGGAATGAAAGTTAGTTTTATTAAAAAAAGGATAATAATTTATCCCATATTAATAATTAAAATAACGAAATCTATGTTCAAGAAACTCAAAATGGCAAAAACTACTAAAGGGAGTAAAGAAAAATGGCTACTATAGCTACTGATGTCAAAACTTGACCTAAAAGAATGAAACCCTTCTATTTATACAGAGCTGGAATTTTCGGATAAAAATGCCCTTTTGGAGGTTCTGCAGCCGCACAATTCCATGTGCGGTCTGCACTTTGCTTCAGCTTGACATGATTGGAATCTTGCGGCCACACAATTCTGAACCGCGTCCGCATCACTCTCTTTCTTCCGTCCGCACATTTTTTAGTGCGGCCGCACATGGCTTTTTTGTGGGCTGCACAAATGCAACTGCAACCGCATAGTTGATCTTCTGCGGCCGCACAATAATGTACATGTTCTCTGAACTTGATATACAAGTTCTCTGAAATTTTAATCTTGCCTTGCTTCTGCAGCCACAAATTTATATGCGAAGTGCACTTTTCACAGATCTCTGGTAAGTCCTTCTACACAATCTGCGGTTGTAGATGATATTCTGCCGTCCACACTTTAAGCTTCTGTATCTGTTTTTGTCCTTGAGTTCATATCACTCCTTTTTGAGTTATATTTCATCTTGGAGGCTCAATTTCCTATATTCCTCCAATTAAGCATATTTTATCAGTTTTTGAAAACACAATTAAATGCTTCTGGACTAAAATGAAAGTTATAAGGCGCTAAGAAGTAGTCAAATTCCTCACTTATCAGTGTTTCACAATCGCGAAGTCATTCCCGCGTTCGCGAAGAGATATCTGTGAGCTTTCATTTTTAATCTTCACCTTCACGAAGAGAGGCACACGAGCACGGAAGGTTGGCTCGTAGTGCAATGCAAACGCATAGAGTTGATTGTATCCGCGAAGAGGAAATAAGACAGAAGCTGGGGCACTAAAATTTGTGATTCGCGATCGCATGAAGCAGTCCGCGTTTGTGAAGTTCTGGAGGGTCATGCTTCGGTTCGCGTATCGAACGTCACATTTTCATAGTGCAAATTGGCAGCCTGTGCTTTGTGCTTCGCGTTCGTGAAGCCGTTCCCTTGATTGCGAAGATTAAAATGGTCTTGGGCAAAACAAATTCTACACGATCCCAAAGGGAGTTCCGCGATTGCGATGTGTAACTCCCTGGACAACAGAATTTATGTTCTGAAAATGGATTTCGTCCCGTTTCTCATTATCCGCGATTTAGAGCTCGGGAAAGCCGATTTTCGGGAGATTTCAAGGGAAAACATTAGGCTAAAGATTCCTAACTCAAATTTGGTTAAAGTATCCGAATCTATTATTGTTTTTAGCATTTAATTAGTGCTTTAAGTTGAAAATATTATGAAAACCCTCTTGGTTAAATTTGAGGATTTGAGGGCCAAGTTTATGTCGGAATTAGGTACAAATTGTATGGTTGGACTTGTGGTTTTTGTATTTTGTAACTTTTGACGAATTGCGAAATGTGGTCCCCACTATTTATGTTTGAATCTAATTTCGGATTTTACTTGGAAAATTTAGTATTTTCATATAGAATTGGTTTTTGTAATTCGTGATGAGTATATTGAATTGTTTGTGACTAGATTCGAGGCATTCCGACACTAATTCGCGAGGCAAAGGTTTATTAGAATCTTGAGTTGGTTTTTAAGCGAGGTAAGTGTTGTAGTTAACCTTAACTTGAGCGAATAGAACCCTTTAACAATGTGTTATGTGAATTTCATGTGTATCGACATATAGACCTGGTAACGAGTGTCTATACGTCATCGAATTTCCCGATTCCATGTCTTTTTACGTGTTTCATTAATAACCTTATTTCATGAAATAATTGTGATATTAATTGAATATACTATTTTATTGCCAACAATCATGCCTCAAGTTCTACCTATTATGTGATTTTTGTACCATAATTGTTATTTGAAAATTAATTTTACATATTAAATTGCATATCTTCTCCCTGATTCTACATTTAATTGTTACTTGCCCTTATTTGTTTCCTACATAATTCATAATTGTTGTACGTCTTGTTGCCTAATAATTTCTTATTAATGGTGGTATTTATTTGAGTATTTTTATATTTAAGTGTGGTTAAATTATATTGTTGGATCGGGTTGCACGTCCCATCGGATTTTATTCTAAGTTTATATTGTGACGGGTTGCACGCCGCAACAAAAATTAATTGAAGGATTATATTGTGGGAACAGGTTGAACGCCGCAATAGAATGGTAAGAGAATTGGTTGTGAATGTTGAATTTACTTAAGTTATTGATATGATTTACATGTCTTACCTCTATTCCTGTTTTTATTATTATTAGCGTACAAGCCAATGTAAGCGACTTGCCTTAGCCTCGTCACTACTTTGTCGTGGTTAGGCTCGGCACTTACGGAGTACATGGGGTCGGTTATACTCATACTAAACTTTGTACTTTTTTGCAGATACCAGAGTTGGTCCCAGCGGCGTATTATAGATTTGCTCGGATTCAGCTATCAGAGGAGACTTTATGTATAGGTGCACGACGTTCGCAGTTGTGAAGTCCCCCTTCTACTTTATCTTAGTTGTGTGCTTTCTTTCAGACATCTCTATTTTTATTTAGACCCTTGTTTGTATTATTCTAGAAGATCGTGCACTTGTGACTCTAGTTCTGGGGATGGTATTTATCAGATATTATTCTAGTTGTTGGTTTCTTTACTATTTAATTAATATGAATTGTTAAAAATGGTTAAAATTATTCTAACGTTTTCTTGCCTAGCAAGTGAAACGTTAGGTTCCATCACGGTCCCGAAGTTGGGTAATTCGAGTCGTGACAAGTTGGTATTGGAGCACTAAGTTACTTATGTCTCACGAGTCACGAGCAAGCTTAGTAGTGTCTGAAGGATCAGTACAGAGATATCTGTACTTATCTTCCAGTGGCTATGAATTTTAGGAATAATATCACTTATTTCTTATTCTGTCATGCGATTGTATTTTATCATTGATGATTGAACCATTCTATTCTTGTTCTCTAGCAGACGGCGAGAACATGTACTACATCTACCACCGGATAGGAGCCAGAGCCCCCGGTGACAACTATGACCAAGGGTAGAGTCCGAGGCCGAGGTCGTGCCAGAGGCTGAGGTAGAGCTCAGTGTAGAGCTCGAGCAGTAGCACCTATTGTAGAACCTTAGGTAAATTAGGAAGCGGAGGTTCCAGCTCAGACTGTACCTGCTGGACCAGTCCAGGTCCCAGAAGGATTCATAGCTACTCCACTACTTCAGGATGCTCTAGTCCGTTTGATGATCCTAATGGAGGGCTTGGCTCGGAATGGTACATTTCCAGTGGCGCCAGCCATCTCACAGGCTAGAGCAGTAGCACAAACTCTAATGACTCCCGCTCTGGAGCAGATAGCTCCCCAGAATTAGGCTCCAGTAGTCCCACCAGTTGGGGTAGTTCAGCTTGTTGTTGCAGCACAGGCCGGTGATAGGCCTGCAATGTCTCCTAAGGCCTTATTGAGATTGGACAAGTTTACTAATCTCTTTCCAGTTCACTTCAGTGGTACACGTTCTGAGGACCCACAAGATTCTGTTGCCCGCTGCCATGAGGTGCTGCGAAATTGTTGTACACCTTGTTGCCTAATAATTTCTTATTAATTGTGGTATTTATTGCACTAGTTTTACATTTAAGTGTGGTTAAATTATATTGTTGGATCGAGTTGCACGCTGCAACGGATTTTATTCTAAGTTTTTATTGTTGGAGCGGGTTGCACGTCGCAACGGAAATTAATTGAAGGATTATATTATGATGTGATGACCCAAAGGGTTACCTTATAAATTAAGACTCCATTCCAGGCTCGTTAGCCTTAAAAAGACTAATTTTATTTACTCGATTTGCATGCGCAGTCCGGGCGTCAAACCGGAAAGCTTTTATGTGAAAATATGAGAAATAATAATTTTTGAAATTTAAATTTTGGGTTTAGTTGACTTGGTTCAACATTTTTAGTGAACGGAACCGGATCCATATTCCAACGATCCCGGAAGGTCCGCAGTAAAATATGGGACTTGGGTGCATGCCCGGAATTGAATTCTGAGGTCCCTAGCTTTAGAAATCAATTTTTGAAGAAAATTATTATGCTTTATTTTTAAGAAAATAAATAAATGAATTAATGTTTGAACTCATTGGTATCGGGCCCGTATTTTGGTTCCGGAGACCGGTACAGGTTTTTTATGATATTTAAGTTCTATCTGTGAAATTTGGTAAGAATCGGAGTTGATTTGACGTGATTCGGACGTCCGGTTGAGAAATGAAAGTTAAGCGTTCCTGAGAAAAATGATGAGTTTTGAGGTTAAATTCATAGTTTTAGATATTATTTTCATGATTTGATCGCATGAGCAAGTCCGTATGATGTTTCTAGACTTGCGTGCATGTTTAGTTTAGAGCCCCGAGGGCTCGGGTGAGTTTTGGATAGGCTACAAGATGTTTTGGACTAGTTAAAGTTGTTGTTTTTGCTGTTTCTGGTGCACAGTCGAGTTGTGCTTCGCGTTCGCGTTGCTTCACTCGCGAACGCGTAGAGTAAGGTGCACTGGGGTACTTTTGTTTTTCGCAAATGTGGAGCTCAGGAAGCGAACGCGAAGCACTGGTGGGTTAAAGCTTCGCGAAGGCATTCTGCACCATGCGAGCGCGCTGTGTAATTGGGCCTGGGGAAGGAGGAGCCGCTTACTCTATGCGAACGCGACCACCTAGTCATGAACGGGAAGGCCACAGGGCCTAGCCCTATGCAAACGCAGCCCCTTCTACGCGAATGTGAAGGCTAACGGGCCTAACTCATCGCGAATGTGGTAGACCCATCGTGAACGCGAGGAAGGCCTGGCCAATCATATAAAACAGCTTTTAAAAATCGGGCATAACCTATTTTCTTCATATTTTCGTACTACAAAGACCTAGAGGCGATTTTCTTCACACAACTTCATCCCTAGAGTGTTGGTAAACAATTCTAAACTCTTCCCTTTCAATTACCCAATATTTTTCATCACTTTTCAATCAAAAATCAAGAATTTTCATGGTAGAAATTGGGGATTCGGGTAGAATTAAGAAATTTTGTAAAAATGAAATTTTGACCTATTGGGTCGGATTTGGAAACTAATTACATATTCGGGCTCGGGGCGAATGGGTAAATGGAATTTGGTCCGAACCCGAGTTTGGACCAAGCGGGCCCGAGGTCGAATTTTAACTTTTTTGTAGAGAACTTAGGAAAAATAATGATTTTCAGTAAAGTGAGTTCCTTTAGCATAAATTAATGATATTAAACAAATTATGATTAAATTTAAGCGGGTTAGAGGATAATTCGAAAGGAAAAGCGATAGTTGAGTAGTGAGTGGCCTGCGAATTTGAGGTAAGTGCTTGGTTTAACCTTGACTTGAGGGAATAGTAATCCCCAACTTAAATGCTATGTGAATTTGCATGTGTGTGGTGTATAGGTGAGGTGACAAGTATCTATGCACCACTAAATTATTTTACGATGCAAGTTACGGGTTATTTAATTTATTATTACTTCCTTCTTGCTGTATTATAGATATTGTCACATATTATGTTATAATTGCCCCGCCTTAGCCTCGTTACTACTTCACCGAGGTTAGGCTCTGCACTTACTCAGTACATGGGGTCGGTTGTACTGATACTACACTCTGCACTCTTTTGTGCAGATCCAGGTACCGACCAGAGTTAGGAGATTTTGGTAGCTGACATCATCATTCAGAGACACGAGGTAGATCTGCTGGCTTCCGCAGATTCCTAGAGTCTTCTCTTAATTTTATAGACACTTTTTTATTACATTCAAAAACAGATACATATTTCTTTCAGCCCATTTATTTGTAGTACTCTTTAGTAGTTCGTGAATTGTGACACCAGACCCTGGGGTAGTCTTATAGCTATATAGTTAGTTCGTGGTTCGATTAATTATTCGCTTACTATTTTATTCGTGAGGTTATTCATTGAAAATTATTAGATTTAGTTTATTTTAAATTGTCTCATTGTGTTTAAGTAAATATTCAAAGAAAAATGGCTAATCAAGTTCTAACATTGACTTTCCTAGCAAGTGTGATGTTAGGCGCGATCATGATCCCGTGGGTTAGAAATTCGGGTCGTGACATATGAGAATGTGTTGCACACCGCAACAGAATGGTAAGAGAAATAATTTGTTATGGCTGCTGAATTGACTTCAGTTATTGATATGATTTACCTGTCTTACCTCTATTCCTGTTTTTATTATTATTATTATTGCGTACAAGTTAATGTAAGTGAACTGCCTTAGCCTCGTCACTACTTCGTCGGGGTTAGGCTCGGCACTTATAGAGTACATGTGATCGGTTGTACTGATACTACACTCTGCACTTCTTGTGCAGATACTGGAGTTGGTCCCAGCGACGTACTGTAGATTTGCTCGGTTTCAGCTATCAAAGGAGATTTGAGGTCTAGCTGCACGGCGTTTGTAGCTCTGAGGCCCCCCTTCTATTTTATCTTAGATGTGTGCTTTCTTTCAAACAACTTTATTTTTATCCAGACCCTTGTTTGTATTATTCTAGAAGCTCGTACACTTGTGATTCCATTTTTGGGATGGTATTTATCAGATATTATTCCAGTTATTGGTTTATTTACTATTTAATTAAGATGAATTGTTAAAAATGGTTAAAATTATTCTAACGTTGGCTTGCATAGCAAGTGAAATGTTAGGCTCCATCATGATCCCGAAGTTGGGTATTTTGGGTCGTGACACCAGGATATTATCAATGAACACTAAGACAAACAAGTCAAGATAAGGCTGAAATACATTGTTTATCAGATGCATGAATGTTGTTGGGGCGTTGGTCAGCCTAAAAGACATCACCAGGAACTCATAATGACCATAACGGGTCCTGAATGTTGTCTTTAGAATATTCGAGTCCCGAATCTTCAACTAGGGATACCCAGACCTCAAGTCAATCTTAGAGAATACCCTCGCTCCCTGAAGCTGGTCAAATAGATCATCAATGCGCGGCAATAGATACTTGTTCTTGATTGTAACTTTGTTCAGCTGCCTGAAATCAGTGCACATCCGCATAGTATCATCCTTCTTCTTCATAAACAGAACCGGTGCACCCTAAGGCAACACACTGGGCCTAATAAAGCCCTTATCAAGAAGTTCCTAAAGCTACTCCTTCAATTCCTTCATTCAGCTGGTGCCATACGATACAGAGGAATAGAAATGGGCTGAGTGCCCGTCACCAAGTCAATACCAAGTCAATATCCCTGTCGGGCGGCATGCTCAGCAGGTCTACAGGAAACACATCCAGAAAATCTCGCTCCACCGGAACAGAATCAATAGTAGGAGTATCAGCACCAACATCCCTCACAAAGGCCAAATAAGATAAACAACCCTTCCCAACCATCCGGTGGGCCTTCAAATATAAAATCACTCTGCTGGGAACATAGTCTAAAGAACCTCTCCACTCAATGAGGGCCATATTTTTGGAGGGTATTGTTCGTGGAAAGGGTTTTTTTTTTTAAGGGAATGGCTTGTATATGCACCTATTTATGCTAAGGGAAATCATCAAATGCCATTTCTGAGACAATAAATTAAGCTCCTTCCAATTTATTGTTACTACTTTATATGTAATAAAACTGAAAAGAATAATCAAATAACTTTATGTACTCTTATGAGTCCAAAATCCAGTAGTGTTTAAGGTGGTTCAAGATTTATTAGTATATTGCACGAAAAGAGTCATATTTGACTTATATAGCGAATTCAGAAATTTGTTCATAAGGGTGTCCAAATTTGAACAAAGTAAAAAAAGAAACCACCAAGAGTGTTCAATATATGTTATATACCTCTAAAATTTTATATTTATCTATATATATGATATAATTTTTCAATGAAGGGTGGTTAGCTGACCACCCTAATTAAGTGAATATAGCTTCACCCCTATATACCATATTATATTTTCCGATGAAGGGTGTTCAGCTAACGATCATTTACCGATTGTTTCTCTGTGCCTATAAAATCTATTTTGTTTATGTTGCAACATTATAATATGAGGAGTATAAAAGAAAAAAAGTGCAGGAGTATAATTCTCACCCTATACAGTAATACCACATATTTCATATAAAACATCAAGTTACATACATTAAATAAGACCATAAAAGATAATATGGTCATTTTTTTTTTTATCAATAGTATATATTATAGAAGATAAACTTCACGTGCCATTAGAAAAGGCCTATGGCTATATATTGTATTTCAGCATTTGCAATAGCAGTAGCAATATTTGTTGCAGCAATTCCCATAAGCTGCATCTTCCTTCTTGCACCAATGGTTACACTTTCTGGGAAAGCATTTCCCATTCCAGCTTTTGCTAGGCTTCCCACAATACTTTGCTTCTGTAATCTTCATCTCTGCATTAAACCATAGGACAAAACAACTCTTAGGCAATTAATTCAAAACGGATCTTATAGTCGACTCGATTATTCATGGTACATCTTTCTAGCTGGTATACATGAGTTATATACTAATTATATATATATATATACATATATTATACATCCACAGGCGATTGGGTGAGCGGCTATTTAGGTTAATTTTTTGTAAACACAAAGAAAATACTCTTTCTTTGTTTATTTGGTTTTAAAAAAAAAGTACTCTTTATACAACATGAAAAGAAAATACTCATTTTATTAAAACGAAATAAAATTTTTTTTTCTACATCATGAAAAGAAAATACTCATTTAGTTGAAATGAAAAAAAATATTTTTTACTGCATCATTTTGTTAAAATAAAAGAATATATTTTTCTACATCACGAAAAGAAAGTATTTTTTTTGTTGAAATGAAAAAAAATACTTTTTGTACATCATGAAAAGAAAATACTCATTAATTTTGTTGAAATGAAAAAAAAAAGTATTTTATCTACGATATGAAAAGAAAACACTCTTAATAATATGTTTGTTTTACGATAGAGGGTGCGGGGAGGTTGGGTTGGGGGGAGAGGTGTAGGGGTGAGTGGGTAAGGTTTGTAACCAGAAAGTAGGAAAGTAGATAAGAAAGAAACAAATGCTTAAGAATTGCTCACCAGAAGCAAACATGAGAAGAAAGCAAAAGAGTACAGCACACAAAGTTATTTTGCTAGCCCTTTCTAATGAAGTTCCTTAATTTGAAATACTTTGTGAAATCGAGGCTACCAAAGGGTGTATTTATGGTGATTCAAGAATAAATAGAAAAAGTTCTACTATTTACTTATGTATAGATTTCTCTTTATATATATATATATATATATACAACTCAGTGTGTAGCAATAGCCCAAAACCCGGCATAATACAAGTCACAAGCTCCATGACAATTCAAAAATCATTCCTATACAGTTGTGTCTAGTAAACAAGGAAAGATATAAAAAGGGATAGAAGGAGACTCCGAGGCTTGCTGACGCGGGCAGGTGTAGCATGAAGTCTTCAAATGAAACTCAGCTCACTAGTGTCGTATCACAACCTAAAATCCTAACATGTCGTGATGGTGCCTAACATGATACTAGGCAAGCCGACATTATGAAATATTTTGAACACTTTTAACAAAAAAATGAATTAAAGAAGTTTAAATAATAAAAGTTCTCATAAACAGGATAGAAACCCAAAACTCAACACGGAAGTTCCCAAAAATCGAGGTGTCACAGAGTACATAAGCATCTATACATCACAAGTCTGGAAACAATATTGTCTATGATAGTATAGGACTAAATACAATAAGCGGAAAG
Organism: Nicotiana knightiana; assembly: GCA_005239525.1. Lineage (NCBI taxonomy): Eukaryota > Viridiplantae > Streptophyta > Magnoliopsida > Solanales > Solanaceae > Nicotiana > Nicotiana knightiana. Next base: position 16,291 of record MDKJ01036514.1, on the reverse strand, counting down.
ATAGAGAAGGAGAGACAAGGTCTGCGAAACGCCGGGCAGCTACCTTGGAATCTCCAAAAGATCAACTGTGCGATGGAATGAACACCCACCGTATCCGGAAACACCTAAATTTGCACAAAAAGTGTAGGGTGTAGCGTGAGTACAACCAACTAAGTAAGTAACAAGACAAAATAAAGGACGGAAAGTAATGATGAGCTACACAATTAAAGTTCATTTACAGTAATTTCAACATAGGAAGGTAGGCATGCATTCAAGTTCGACAATTAAGACCAACACACCTTTGCCTCGTGAAATGGCCTATGAATGCCTCGAATCTAGCCACAAATAATTCGATACAATCAATACGGGCTAAAAGAATCAACTCCATAAGAAAATGCTAAGTTAGTAATCAAAAGTCAAAATCGACTCAAAAGTCGGCCACCGAGACCACATCTCAAAATCCAATAAAAGTCACAAAAATCCGAAAGCTCATTCATTTACGATCCCAACCATATCAAATTTATCAAAATCCGACACCAAATCATCATCCCAATCCCCAAATAAAATTTTCCAAATCCCTAGCCTCAAACTCCCAATTTACACCTTAAATACACACCCACTAGGTGGGAAAATCAATGGGGAAATAAGATGAGCACAAGGGACTTACCTCAAAAAACCCCTCAAGAATCACCAAAACCCGAGCTTAAAATGTTGCAAATTAAGCAAAATCGTGAACCCTCATTTTTAAATAATATGCCTAGCACTTCGCTTCTGCGACCATTTTACCGAGCCGCTTCCGCGGACCCAGCTCCCTTGCCTATTTCTGCTTCTGCGATCTCCCTGTTGCATCTGCGGTCATGCAGGTGCGGTAATTTCCTTGTACCTACGGCGCCCTGAACACTCCCCTCCAAAAGTCACATTTGTGCAACCCAGCTCGCAGAGCTTGCACCTGCGATCAAAGGTCCGCATGTGCGGTTACACCAGTAAACTCCAGCTTCAACAACCTCTCAATTTCAACTTTAGATAAGTTAGCCATCCGTAATCAACCCGAGGCCACCGGGACCTCAACTAGGCATACCAACAAGTCCTAAAACCTCATATGAACTTAGTCGAGTCCTCAAATCACATCAAACAACATCAAAAACACGAATCGCACCCAGTTCAAGCCTAATGAAACTAAGAAAACTCAATTTCTACAACTGATGCCGAAACCTATCAAATCGCGTCTGATTAACCCCAATTTTTGCACACAAGTCATATTTAACATTATTTACCTACTCCAACTTTCGGAATCAGAATCCAACCCCGATATCAAAAAGTCCACACCTGGTCAAACTTTCCAAAAATTCAACTTTCGCCACTTCAAACATAATTCTACCACGGAACTTCAAATCACAATCCGGACATGCTCCAACATGGAAAATCACCCAACAGAGCTAACAGAATCATCAAAACTTCATTCCGGAGTTGTTTACTTATAAGTCAGTATCCGGTCAACCATTTCAACTTATGCTTTCAACCTTGAGATTAACTGCCTCATTTCATTCCGAAATCTCTCTAGAGTCGAACCAACTACCTCATAAGTCACATAATAGCTATAAAGTACAAAATGAGCAGTAAATGGGGGAACGGGGCTACAACTCTCAAAACGGTCGGTCGAGCCATTACATCATTCCCCTTTTAAACAAACGTTCATCCTTGAACGGGTCTACAAACATACCTGGATTCTCAAATAGGTTTGGATATCTGCTCTGCATCTCACACTCATTCTCCCAAGAAGCCTCCTCAACTGGCTGACCTCACCACTGCACCTTCACACAAGTTATTTCCTTTGACCTTAACTTTCGAACCTGCTGACCCAAAATGGTCACTAGCTCCACATCATAAGTCAAATCACCATCCAATTGAACCGTGATGAAATCCAAAACCTGAGACGGATCGCCAACACACTTCCGGAGTATAGAAAGATGAAACACTGGATGCACACTCGATAAACTAGGAGGCAAGTCAAGCTTGTAAGCCACCTCCCCAATCCTGTGAAGTATCTCAAATGGCCCAATATACCGAGGGTTCAACTTTCCCTTCTTATCGAACCTCATAACACCCTTCATCGGTAAATTGTTTAGCAGAACCTTCTCCCCAACCATGTAAGCAACATCACGGACCTTCCTATCGGCATAACTCTTTTATCTAGACTACGTCATGAGAAGCCACTCCTAAATCAATTTAACTGTGTCCAAAGAATCCTGAACCAAGTCAGTACACAATAGCCTAGCCTCACCCTGCTCAAACCAACCCACCGGAGATCTAAACTGTCTCCGATACAAAGCCTCATATGGAGCCATCTGAATGCTCGACTGGTAGCTGTTGATGTGCACAAACTCCACGAGCGGTAGAAACTGATCCCAAGAACCTCAAAAATCAATGATACAAGCACGTAGCATGTCCTCCAATATTTGAATAGTGCGCTCGGGCTATCCGTCCGTCTGAGGGTGAAATGATGTGCTCAACTCAACCTGTATACCCAACTCTCGATATACTACTCTCCAAAACTGCAATGTAAATTGCGTGCCCCAATATAAATGATGGACACTGGCACACCGTGAAGGGAGACAATCTCGCGAATGTAAATCTTACCCAACCGCTCCGAAGAATAAGTAGTCCCAACTGGAAGGAAGTGCACGGACTTGGTCAGCCAATCCACAATCACCCAAATAGCATCGAACTTCCTCGAAGTCCGTGGGAGCCCAACTACAAAATCCGTGGTGATTCTCTCCCATTTCCACTCTAGAATATCTAGGGTCTCTGATGCTCATACTTTAGCTGTTGACATTTGAGTCACCGAGCTACAAACCCGACTATATCCTTCTTCATTATCCTCCAACATTAATGCTTCCTCAAGTCTCGGTACATCTTCGTGGCACCTGGATGAATGGAATACCACAAAATGTAAGCCTCCTAAAGAATCAACTCACGTAGCCCATCCACATTAGGCACACAAATCCTACCCTACATCCTCAATACCCCATCATCCCTAATAGTAACATCTCTGCATCACCGTGCTGATCTGTGTCCTTAAGGACAAGCAAATGAGGATCATCATACTGGCGCTCTCTGATGCGATCATATAAGGAAGAGAGAGAAACCACACGAGCTAGAACCTGACTGGGCTCAAAAATATCTAGTCTCACGAGCTAGTTATCCAAGGCCTGAACATCAACTACAAGAGGTCTATCACCAAACAGAATGAATACAAGGCGACCCATACTCATCGCCTTCCTACTGAAGGCATAGGCTACCACATTAGCCTTCCCAGGATGATACAGAATAGTGATATCGCAGTCCTTTAGCAGCTGCAACCATCTCCGCTACCTCAAATTTAGATCATTTTGTTTGAACAAGTGCTGGAGGCGTTGATGATCCTTAAATACCTCACAAGACACACGGTAGAGATAATGCCTCCAAATCTTCAATGCATGAACGATGGCAGCCAACTCCAAATCATGAACATGGTAGCTCTTCTCATGGGCATAAGCAACCACTCTACCCTCTTTCATCAAGACACATCCAAGACCGATCGGGGAAGCATCACAATACATTGTATAAGAGCCTGAAGCTGAAAGAAAAACTAGAACTAAAGATCTGGTCAAGGCAGTCTTGAGCTTCTAAAAGCTCTCTTCGCACTCATCCGACCACCTGAAAGTAGCACCCTTCAGGGTCAATTTGCTCAAAGGTCAATAATAACTGGCTAAGTCGAGAAATCCCCAAATCTCCGTAGCTGAAGATGGACTAGGTCAACTCTGAACCACCCCTATCTTCTTCGGATCCACCTGAATCCTCTCACTGGACACCACGTGTCCTAAGAATGCCACTGAACTAAGCCAAAACTCACATTTGGAGAACTTGGCATAAAGTTTCACCTCCTTCAACCGCTGCAACACAATCCTCAAATGACGGGCATGCTCCTTCTAGATATGAGAGTACACTAGCATTCGTTGACTTGTGTGCGCAGTCAATATATTTTCTCGAATAGATTTTATGTGAAAATTGATAAAAATGTGTATTAGAGCTTTAAAACACACTTAAGTTGACTTCGGTCAACTTTTTGAGAAAATGAACCCAGATCAGTATTTTGATGGTCCGTGTAGGTCCATATCATGATTTTGGACTTGTGCATATGCTCCGAATTTAATTTTCAGGTCCCTAGCTTGAGTTATCGCCAATATTGAAACTTAGAAGTTTGAAAGCTTAAAGAATTTCCATGTTTGACTTATGTTTGACTTTGTTGATACCGGGTCTGTATTTTGATTTTGCAATTCAGTATAGGTCCATTACTATATTTATGAATTTTCTGCCAAATTTGGTGCCAAACGGAAGTGATTTGACGTGATTCATACATCCGGTTATTAAAATAGAAATTCTTAAGTTTCATTAAAAATTTTATTTGGTTTGGTGTCAAATTCATAATTATAGGTGTTATTTTACTTCTTTGATCGCGCGAGCGAGTTCGTATGAGGTTTTTGGAATTGTGTCCATGTATGGTTTGGAGCCCCGAGGGCTCGGGTGAGTGTCAGATAGCCTGTGGACCTTTTGATCTTTGGAAAAATCTGGTTTTTGAGCTTCAGGTGTCAGCTGATGCGTTGTGCTTTGCGATCGCAGAGAGATATTTGTGAGTTGCGATTTTTCTCTTCACCTTCATGAAGAAAGGCATGCGATCGCAGAAAGTTGGCTCCCAGTGCATCGCAAACATGTAGAGTTGATCGCGTCCGCGAAAAGGAAATGAGACGGAAGCTGGGGCACTCAAATTTGTGATTCGCGATCGCATGAAGCAGTCCGGGATCGCGAAGGTCTAAAGGGTCATGCTTCGCGTTCGTGTATGGAACATTGTATTTGCATAGTGCAAATTGGTGGCATGTGCAATTTGTGCTTCGATCTCGCGAAAAGTAAGATAGGCCTGGGCAAAAATTGGTCTACGTGATCGCGATGTGTAAATCCCTCTTCAACGGAACTTATGTTCTAAAAATGGGATTTCGTCTATTGCTCATTATTCGTGATTTAGAGCTCGGGAAAGGAGAATTTTTGGAGAATTCAAGGGAAAATATTGGGGTAAGGATTCCTAACTAAAATTTGGTTAAAGTATTCGAATCTATTATTGTTTTAAGCATTTAATTAGTTCTTTAAGGTGGAAAATTATGAAAACCCTCTTGGTTAAATTTGAGGATTTGAGGGCCGAGTTGATGTCGGAATTGAGTAAAAATTATATGTTTGGACTCGTGGTTGCATGGGCGTTCACATTTGTAACTTTTGTCGAATTCTGAGATGTGGGACCCACTATTGATTATCAAATTTAATTTCGGATTTTAATTGGAAAATTTAATATTTTCATACAGATGTGGTTTCTACAATTCGTGTTGAGTATATTGAATTGTTTGTGACTAGATTTGAGACATTCGAAAACCAATTTGTGAGGCAAAGGTTTGTTGGAATCTTGAGTTGGTTGTTAAGCAAGGTAAGTGTTGTGGTTAACCTTGACTTGAGGGAATAGAACCCTTTAACTATGTGTTATGTGAATTTCATGTGTAGCGACGTATAGACGTAGTGATGAGTGTCTATACGTCGTCGAATTGCCTGATTCCATGTCTTTTTACGTAATTCATTAATAACCTTATTTCATGAATTAATTTTTATATTAATTGAATCTACTATTTTATTGCCAACTATCATGCCTTAATTGTTACCTTCTTATGTGATTTGTGTGCCATAATTGTTATTTGAAAATTAATATTTTATATGTTAAATTGCATATCTTCTCCCTGATTCTACATTTAATTGTTACTTGCCCTTATTTGTTTTCTACATAATTCATAATTTTTCACATCTTGTTGCCTAATAATTTCTTATTAATGGTGGTATTTATTGGCATAGTTTTATATAAGTGTGGTTAAATTATATTGTTGGATCGGGTTACACGCCACAACGGATATTTTTCTACGTTTATATTGTTCGAGCGGGTTGCACACCGCAACGAAAGTTATTTAAGGGATTATATTGTGGGAAAGGTTGCACGCCGCAACAGAATGGTAATAGAAATAATTGGGTGTGACTGGTGAATTGACTTCAATTATTGATATGATTTACATGTCTTACCTCTATTCCCATTATTATTATTATTATTATTCCGTACAAATTAATGTAAGCGACCAGCCTTAGTCTCTTCACTACTTCGTCGAGGTTAGTCTCAGCACTTACAAAGTATATGGGATCGGTTGTGCTCATACTACACTCTGCACTTCTTTTGCAGATACTAGAGTTTGCCCAGCGTCGTACCATACATTTGCTCGGATTCAGCTATCAGAGACTTAAGGTATAGCTGCACGGCGTTCTCTTAGTTGTGTGCTTTCTTTCAGACATCTTTATTTTTATTCAGACCCTTGTTTATATAATTCTAGAAGCTCGTGCACTTGTGAGTCCTATTCTGGGATGGTATTTATTAGATATTATTCCAGTTGTTGGTTTCTTTACTATTTAATTAAGATGAATTGCTAAAAATGGTTAAAATTGTTCAAATGTTGGCTTGCCTAGCAAGTGAAATGTTAGGCACCATCACGGTCCCGAAGTTTTGTATTTCGGGTTGTGACAAGTTGTTGTCAGAGCACTAGGTTACTTAAGTCTCACGAGTCACAAGCAAGCTTAATAGTGTTTGAAGGATCGGTACATAAACGTTTGTACTTATCTTCCAGAGGCTAAGAAGTTTAGGAACAATATCATTTATTTCTTATTTTGGCATGTGATTGTATTCTATCATCGATGATTGAACCATTTTATTCTTGTCCTCTCGCAGATGGCGAGAACACGTACTACATCTACCATCGAACAGGAGCCAGAGCCCCCGGTGGCAACTATGACCAGGGGTAGAGGTCGTGGCCGAGTTTGTGCCAGAGGCCTAGGTAGAGCTCAGTCTAGAGCTCGAGCAACAACACCTATTGTAGAACCTCAAGTGGATTTGGAAGCGGAGGTTCCAGCTCAAACTTTACTTGTTCGACCAGTCCAGGTCCCGGAAGGATTCATAGCTACTCTAGTACTTCAGGATGCTCTAGTCCTTTTGGTGAGCCTAATGGAGGGTGTGGCCCAGAATGGTACATTTCCAGTGGAACCACCCATATCACAGGTTGGGGGAGGAGCACAAACTCTAACTACACGCGCTCTACAACAGATAGCTCCCGTGAATTAGGCTCCAACAATCCCGCCAGTTGGGTTAGTTCAGCCAGTTGTTGCGACACAGGCCAGTGATAGGCCTGCCATGTCTTCCGAGGCGTTATTGAGATTGGACAAGTTTATTAAGATATTTCCAATTCACTTCAATGGTACACTTTCTGAGGACCTACTGGATTATCTTGACCACCTCTGTGAGGTGCTGCGAAACATGGGAATAGTTGAAAGCAATGGGGTCAAATTTGCTCTATTTTATATGACTGGTTCTGCCAAGAGGTGGTGGAGAGATTATATACTACCTAGACCAACGGATTCGCCTGCACTTACCTGGGAGCAGTTCTCACAACTATTTCTATAGAATTTTGTTCCTATTACACTGAGAGAGGAATACCGCAGGCAGTTTGAGCATCTCTAGTAGGGTAGTATGATCGGTACCCAGTATGAGACCCGTTTTGTGGATTTAGCACGTCATGCCATCGTCTTGCTTCCTACTGAAAAGGAGATAGTGAGGAGATTCATTGATGGACTCACATATACTATCATGCTTCAGATGGCCAAGGAGACAAAGAGTGACATTTCCTTCTAGACAACTATGAATATTTCTAGGCGAATCAAGCTAGTTCATGCTCAAGAGAGAGGGCCAGTGTTAGATAAGAGGACCTGTCATTCTGGTAATTGTAGAGGCACCTCATCTGAAGGTAGAGGTACTTATGGTAGGGGTCATCCTCCCAAGCCATTTTATTCAGCATTTCAAGCATCACACGGTGCTTCAGAGGGTCACGGTTCTATTATGCTTTACTCTGGGCAACCAACATTAGTGCACATTCAGCTCCTATTAGTGCACCATTACTATCGCTCTAGATTCACTATAGTGGTTATCTGGCACGTTCGAATCATCTTCAAATTCAGCAACGATGACAGCAGGATGGGTGTTATGAGTGTGGGAACATTGGTCACATCAGAAGATATTGCCCTAGGTTATTGAGCAACAGATCTCAGCAGGATTCTCGTGCCATCATATCGGAACCGGTTGCTCCACCGCCTGTCTAGCTAGCTAGGGGAAGGGGTCAGACAGCTAGAGGGGAGGTTCGGTCATTGGAGGTGGAGGCTAGCCAATTAGAGGCTGTCGGATGTAGCTCCGAGTGGTGGCACCCAACCTCGATTTTATGTTTTTCCCACTAGGATTGAGGCCGATTCATCCGATCCGGTGATCACATGTATTGTTCCAGTTTGCCATAGAGATACTTCAGTTCTATTTGATCCAGGATCTAATTATTCCTATGTGTCCTCCTACTTTGCTTCATATTTGGTTTCCTCGTGATTCTTTGAGTGCTTCTATGCACGTGTCCACGTTAGGGGTGGGCGTTCGGTCGGTTCGGTTCGGTTTGAGGGAATTCGGTTTTCGGTTTTGTAAAAGTAGTAACCGAAACTGAACTGAAATAAGTTCGGTTTAGTTTGGTTTTTCTAATTTCGGTTCGGTTATTTTGGTTCGGTTTTCGGTTTTGTAAAAGTAGTAACCGAAACTGAACTGAAATAAGTTCGGTTTAGTTTGGTTTTTCTAATTTCGGTTCGGTTATTTTGGTTCGGTTTTCGGTTTGAACATTATCATATTGGGATCCTTCTATGTAATAATAGGACTGTCGAATTTGTTGTTTTTTTCCAAAACTTCGAAATTGTTGAAAATATTGTGTTCATAAAAAAAATAGACTAAACTTTGCACACTACTATGGATCATAAAATTCAAACATAGTGTAAATTACAACTCTGTGTGAAATCCTCCCGGTATTTATCATATATGCTATGGAAGTTTTAATAGAGTGAAAGTCTTTAAGATTGGGAAGTTGATGGACTTACTTAATTGGGTTGGGTCTTTGATAGATTGGACCTAATAGTATCAATTTATTACCTATGGACTTAGCCTATATATAACTTAAAGAACCTATATGCTAATAATTCGGTTTTTCGGTTAACCGTACTAAATAACTTAATAACCAAAAACCGAACCGAAAAACCGAAATTTTAAAATTTTAAACCGAAATCGAAATAAATTTTTTTTTGGTTCGGTCGGTTTATTCGGTTTCGACCGAAATATGCCCACCCCTAGTCCACGTTGGTGGGGGGTTCTATCGTAGTAGATCATGTCTATCATTTATGTGTGGTTACTATTGTTAGTCTTGAAACTAGCGTACATCTTCTACTTATTGATATGGTGGATTTTGATGTCATATTGGGTATGAATTAGCTATCACCCTATCATGTTGTATTTGGCTGTCACGCTAAAATGGTGACCTTAGCCATGTCGGGGTTTTCTCAAATAGAGTGGAAAGGGAACCTTGGCCGTTCCACCAGCAAGGTTATCTCTTATGTGAAGGCTCGACGTATGGTCAAGAAGGACAGTCTAGCTTATTTGGCTCATATTCACCGTTCTAGTGCGGGTTCCTTCTATGGATTCAATTCAAATTTTTCGTGAGTTTCCAGATGTATTTCCTGTAGATTTTCCGAGGATGCCACCCTATAAAGATATTGTCTTCTGTATTGATTTGGCTTCGGTCACCTAGCCCATTTCTATTCCACCATACCATATGGCCCCACCAGAGTTGAAGGAACTAAAGGAACAATTACAAGAATTGCTTGATAAGGGCTTCATTAGACCTAGTGTCTCACCTTAGGTTCTCCGGTGTTGTTCGTGAAGAATAAAGATGGGTCGATGAGAATGTGTATAGATTATCGGTAGCTAAACAAGGTCACTATCAAGAATAAATATTTGTTGCCAAGAATTGATCACTTATTCGATCATCTTTAGGGTGACAAGGTGTTTTCAAAGATTGACTGGAGGTCTGGTTATCATCAGTTGAAGATTAGGGCATTTGATGTCCCTAAGACAGCTTTTCGGACTCTGTATGGGCATTACAATTCCTAGTGATGTCATATGGGCTGACAAATGCCCCAGCACCAGTTATGGATTTCATGAATCGAAGTTCAAGCCCTATTTGGATTCGTTTGTGGTTGTGTTTATTGATGATATCTTAATTTACTCCAGCATTCAAGAGGATCATGAGCACCATCTTCAGATTGTGCTTCAGACTTTTAAAAATAATCAGTTATATGTCAAATTTTCAAAATGTGAATTTTGTTTAGACTCAGTTTCCTTTTGGGGGAATATTTATCGGCAGAAGGCATAAAAGTGGATCCTAAGAAGATTGAGGCATTTCAAAATTGGCCTACACCTACTTTAGCTATAGAGATCCGGAGTTTGCTAAGGTTAGCAGGTTATTATCGCGAGTTAGTAGAGGGGTTTTCATCTATAGAATCCCTATTGACCAAATTGACCCAGAAGGGTGCTCCACTCATGTGGACCGAGGAGTGTGAGGAGAACTTTCAAAAGCTCAAGACAAGATCAAGAACTCTTTCACTACAACACTAATGTTGGTATTGCCTACTGGTTTGGGTTCCTATACGGTGTATTGTGATGCGTCACGCATTAGTCTCGGTGCGGTGTCAATGCAGGACGATATGGTGATTTCCTACGCATCTTGAACTCTGAAGGTGCATGAGAAGAACTTTCATGTCCATGACCTCGAGTTAGAAGCTATTGTTCATGCCTTGATGATTTGGCGGCACTACTTGTATGGTGTCCCTTGTGACGTCTACACTGATTACCGAAGTCTACAGGTTCTGTTTAAATAGAAGGATCTTAATTTGAGGTAGCGAAGATGGTTGGAGTTGCTTAAGGATTGTGACATCACCATTCTTTGTCATCTCAGGAAGGCCAATGTGGTGGCAGATGCCTTGAGTTATAAGGTAGAGAGTTTTGGCAGTTTAGCATATCTACCGGTAGCATGGAAGCCATTAGCCTTAGATGTTCCTTGGACAACCAGTTCGTCAGATTGGATGTTTCCGGGTCGAGCCATGTTTTGGCTTGTGTGGTTTCTCAGTCTTCTCTTTATGATCGTATCAGGGAGCGTCACTATGATGACCCCCACCTGCTTGTGTTTAAGGACACGGTTCAGCAGGGTGATGCCAAGAAAGTCTCTATTGGATATGATGGTGTATTCCAGATATAACACAAGATATGTGTGCCTAATGTAGATGGGTTGCGTGAGTTGATTCTCCAGGAGGCTCACAGTTCACGGTACTCCATTAATCCAGGTGCCGCGAAGATGTATCAGGACTTGAGGCAGCACTATTGGTGGAAGCAGATGAAGAAGCACATGGGGGAATATGTTGCTCGGTGTCTAAATTGTTAGCAGGTAAAGTATGCGCATCATCGATTGGGTGGATTGCTTCAGAAGTCATAGATTCCATAGTGGAAATATGAGCGAGTCACTATAGATTTTGTTGTTGGGCTCCCACGAACATAGAGGAAATTCGATGTAGTTTGGGTGATTGTGGATAGATTGACCAAGTCAGCTCATTTCATTCCTATGGTTGCTACTTACTCTTCAAAGCAGCAGGCTCAGGTTTACATTAGCGAGATTGTCAGGCTTCATGGCATATTTATCTATCATCTTTGACTGAGGTACGTAATTTACATCACGGTTCTGGAGAGTGGTAGAGCGTGAGCTGGGTACTCAGATGGCGTTGAGTATAACATTTCACCCTCAGACGGATGGACAGTCCGAGCGCACTATTCAGATATTAGAGGATATGTTTTGTGCATGTGCGATGGATTTAAAGGGTGCTTGGGATCAGTTATTTCCACTTGCAGAGTTTACTTAAAATAATAGTTATCAGTCGAGCATTTGGATGGCAGGGGTTAAGGCATTGTATGGTAGGGGGTACCAGTTTTCAGTGAGTTGGTTCGAGCGCGAGCCTAGGCTATGGGTACAGACTTGGTTCATGATGCTTTGGAAATGGTTAAATTGATTCAGGATCGACTTCGCACAATCCAGTCCAGATAGAATAGTTATGTGAATCGGGAGGCTTGCGGCATTGTATTCATGGTTGGAGAGCGTGTCTTACTCTGGGTTTCGCCCATGAAGGGTGTTATGAGGTTTGAGATGAAGGGAAAGCTGAGCCCTAGGTATATCGGTCCTTTTGAGATTCTTGAGAGTTGGAAAGGTGGCTTACAGACTTGCACTACCACCTAGTCTCACTGTAGTTCATCTAGTGTTCTATGATTCCATGCTCCAGAAATATCATGGCAATCTGTTTCATGTGTTAGACTTCAGCTCAGTCCAGTTGCACAAGGATCTATCTTATATTAAGGATCCAGTGGCCATTTTGGACAGGCAGGTTCGAAAGTTGAGGTCAAAGAATATTTCTTCAGTAAAAGTTTAGCAGAGGGGTCATTCGGTCGAGGAGGCGACATGGGAGACCGATCATGATATGCTTAGCTATTATACTCATCTTTTCACCACTATAGGTGTGTCTCTATACTTGTTCGAGGACGAACCTTTTTTTAAGAGGGGAGGATGTAACGACCCGGCCGGTCATTTTAAGAGTTGTAGCCCCGTTCCCCATTTAGTGCTAATTTTGTACTTTCTAATTGTTATATGACTTGTCGGAGTAGTCGGTTCGGGTCTGACGAGATTTCAGAATGATTAGAGACACTTAGTTTCAAGGTTAAAAACTTAATTTGAAAAGGTTGACCAGATGTTGACTTATGTGTAAATAACTCCGGAATGGAGTTTTGAGGGTTCCGTTAGATCTATTGGGTGATTTTGGATTTAGGAGCGTGTCCGGATTGTGATTTGGATGTTCGTAGTGGAAGTAGGCTTGAATTAGCGAAATTTGGAAAATTTGATGATTTTTGGAAAGTTTGACAGAGAGTGGACCATTTGATATCGGGGTCAGATTCTGATTCTGGAAGTTGGAGTAGGTCTATAATGTCAATTTTGACTTGTGTGCACAATTTGAAGTCAATCGAACTTGATTTGATAGGTTTCGACATCAGATGTAGAAGTTTGAAATTTTAAAGTCCATTAGGCTTGAACCGATGTGCAATTCATGTTTTTAGCATTGTTTGATGTAATTTAAAGGCTCGACTAAGTTCGTATGATGTTTTCAGACTGGTTGGTATATCTGGTGGAGGTCCCGTGGGGCCTCGGGTGGATTCAAATGGTTAACAGATCAAATTTAGACTTGTGAGAATGGCTGAAGGCACCAGTTCTGGTGCAATCGCACCTGCACAAGAATGACTGAAGGCGCGAGGCCACAGAAGCGAGTAATTAGGCAAAGATGCAGGGCTAGGAAAATGGCCAGTGGTCACAGATGTAACGTGAAAACCGCAGAAGTGGAGCCGCTTCTGCGGAAGGGTGACTGCTGAAGCGGAGTGAGTGAGGGAGCTGGGGTGGCCAAGGCTTCTGCAAAAGCGGACGAGGGACCGCAGAAGCAATTCTGCGAATGCGGATGTTGGCGCGCAGGTAGGACATCTGGGATTTTAAGTGAACTCCGCAGACGGAGACTTCACCGCAAAAGCGATAAGGCATAAGCGAATTTTTGACTGCAAAAGCGAAAAGCCTGGGCATATTATATTAATTAGAGGTCTCTAGATTTTTATCATTTTTGGACATTTTGAGGTGGGGTTTTGGCGATTCTTGAGAGCAGTTTCGAGGGATTTCTTGAGGTAAGTCCCTTGTGCTTATTTTTGATCGATAATCTTATTTCCCCATTGATTTACCCACCTAGCTTGTGTGCATTTAAGGTGGAATTTGGGAGTTTGTGGCTAAGTATTTGGAGTGTTTAATTTGAGGTTTTGAGTGGAGATTTGGTGTCGGATTTTGGTAAAATTGGTATTGTTGGACTCGCGGTCGAATGAGTGTTCGTAATTTGTGACTTTACCCAATTTCGAGACATGGACCTGGGTCGACTTTTTGGGCCGAATTTTCACTTCTTTGCTAAATTCATAGTTTCATTATTTAAATTGGTTTCTTGTAGCAATATTTATAGTATGAAATTGTCTTGGCTAGATTCGAGTAGATCGTAGTTGGAGAATCGAGTGAAAGGCATACTACTTGACTGACAGAGCGAGATTTGAGGTAAATGGCTTGTCTAACCTTGTGTGAGGGAAATCCTCTTAGGATTTGGTACTGTTGTAATAATTTGTAATATGTGAGTGCTGTATACGCGAGGTGGCGAGAGCGTACACGGGCTAAATGTGGAAAATTTTGTTCTTGCTGAGTACCCTCCTTTTTATTCCTTAATTGAGTTGCCTTAGTGTGTATTGTTATCATGTTTAGTCTAGTATTGCATGCCTACGTGTCTTAACTCTTACTTGTGATACGTGCAACATGCTTAGTTGAATTGCGTGCTCCTTGATTTGATTTCAATCTTAACCGTAGGATTTGTTGATGTAATTTCATTGCCCCCATTGGTTATCTGTCGCATATTTACTTTTGGGACGATGAGGTGGTTCCACGAGAGTATCCCTATCGCATATGTACTTTTAGGACTACGAGGCGGTTCCTCGGGAGTACCCCCTGTTGCATATTTACTTTTGGAACTACGAGGCGGTACCTTGGGAGATGCTCTGTTGCGTATTTACTTTTGGGACTACGAGGCGGTACCTCAAAAGCGCGCATGTTGTCTACCTCTATTTGTTGTGTTGTTATCTTTATGTTCATTGTTCACTTCTCAGTCATTTCATTATATTATAATATCTTCTGCCTTATTTCCTATAATTTCCAGTTGGGCCTGATCTGACCTCGTCACTACTCAACCGAGGTTAGTTTGGCACTTACTGGGTACCATTGTGGTGTACTCATACTACTCTTCTGCGCATCTTTTTGTGCGGATCTTGATTCTTCCTACCATGCCAGATACCAGTGAGATAGCCTATACGTGGAGACTTCAAGGTACATCTTCCAGCGTCCGTAGACCTCGGAGTCTCCTCTATCTTTATCATGTTGTTTTCCTTATTTTAGTAGACTCTGATGTATAGATACACTTAGCATTTCGCTTAGAAGCTTGTGACTTATTTTTATCGGATTTTGGGAGTTGTAATTACTGATTCGCAGTTTTACACCTATTTCATATGTTGAGATTTGGGTTTCAGTTTTATATTCTGTAATTATGCAAATTGTTAGGCTTGCCTAGTCATAGAGACTAGGTGCCATCACGACATCCCACGGAAGGGAAATTAGGGTTGTGACATTTGCCCCTATATACTATAGTATAATATTTTTTCGACGAAGGATGTTCAACTTACCACCTTTACCGACTGTAGCTCCGCCCCTGTAAAATCTGTTTCGCTTATGTCGCAAAATTATTATATTAGGGGTAGAAAAGAGAAAAAGTGCAGGAGTATAATTTTCACCCTATACAGTAATACTACATATTTCATATAAAACATCAAGTTACAAACATTAAATAAGACCATAAAAAATAATATGATCATTTATTTATCTATACTATATTATATTATAGAAGACAAACTTTTCACGTCCCATAAGAAAAGGCCTATGGCTATATATTGTATTTCAGCATTTGTAATAGCAGTAGCAATATTTGTTGTAGCAATTCCCATAAGCTGCATCTTCCTTCTTGCACCAATGGTTACACTTTCTGGGAAAGCATTTCCCATTCCAGCCTTTGCTAGGCTTCCCACAATACTTTGCTTCTGTTATCTTCATCTCTGCATTAAACCATAGGACAAAACAAGTCTTAGGCAATTAATTCAAAACGGATCTTGTAGTTGACCCGATTATTCATGATTCATCTATTCTAGCCGGTATACATGAATTATATACTGATTATGCATACAATATATATACATATATTATATATCCACAAATTAATTTTAATTTAAGTGATTGGGTAAACGGCTATTTAGGTTAATTCTTCGTAAAAGCAAAGTAAATACTCTTTTTTTCTTTTATTGTTAAAACAAAGTACTCTTTATACAACATGAAAATCAAACTAGTCATTTTATTAAAATGAAAGAAAATACTTTTTTTTACATCACGAAAAGAAAATACTCATTTAGTTGAAATGAAAGAAAATACATTTTACTACATTATTTTATTAAAATAAAAGAAAATATTTTTTTTACATCACGAAAAAAAGTATTTTTTTCGTTGAAATAAAAGAAAATAGTTTTTTTACATCATGAAAAGAAAATACTCATTAATTTTGTTGAAATGGAAAAAAAAGTGTTTTA
>ML396871.1:1368-73039 GCA_005239525.1 Nicotiana knightiana | reverse complement strand
TGCTTTAGGCTCCCTATAGTTTAACTTCTTCTCTTTTTATTTATTTATGTAATTCATTCATCCGTCTGTAATAATTAATTTGTTAATAGATATTGGGGTGATTAGTGAAAAAGGAGGGTAGTGTATGGTATTGTGGGTAAAAACTGGGTAGAAACCATGTTCCTAGGCTTTATATTCTGCAAATCTGTATTAGAAGCCATGTCTTAAAACTGATGTGTTCATTTGCACCCAAATCATGCTAAACATGCATTAGATATCCTGTTCTTGGGGCTTCACATTTTATTGTTTCAACATATTATTAATCCATGCTTCAAGTTTGCATAAGTGCTTTCACTTAGAAATCCTGCTGTTAGGCTAATAACACTATCTTAATGAAGCTATCACTCCTGTATGCATTTAGATATCATGTTCTAGGAATTCTACTTGAATTCATTTGATTACGCCTAGTTCCATGAAAATACGTCACCGATCTTAAAAGGCATAAAAACGGTCTCACATATAGGGGTATGTTTTCTGAGCATAAGCAGGTGCAAATTCCCTTTTAAAAGTCCGTGCCACTTAGAACAACATGTTTGTAGGTTAAACGATTTCTAAACTGATATACATCTCTTGTAATTGTGATTGCACAGTCCCACGCCTAGGCAAGCCTTAGATAATTAATCTTTATAAACTGGAAATTGCGTGTTGATTGTGTTTAATGCTTAAAGTCCTACATGTCTTAAAATCAGTAGGCAAACCGATTAGGACCCTTCCATTGAATTATGACACAGTGTTGCATGTTCTGTATATTAACGTTCACTTAGATACCCTGTCTTAGGATTTGTCTATGGTTTGAGACGTGCTATTTATTTGCATTATGTGTGCAGGTGAATCTGAGCCCAAAGAAGGAACAGGTAATAGCACGCGTAGATCTCATTAAACAAAAATTGCTTAATAACCGCTAAGGGGTGGGACAATGGGTAGAAAAGGATATGATGACCCGTGCGCTAATGCAACGTGTAGCCCCTCATTGAGGAGTGATTACCGGGCATTGCACATATATGATCCTATAGGATAAACAACTTAGGACCTCCCTTATCCTTTACATATGTGTGCTTGGACTACTAATCTGTTAAGACCTTTATTTATTTAAATATATGTGCTTGGAATGCTAACCTGTTAAGACCTTTATTTGTTTACATATGTGTGCTTAGACTGTTTATTTGCTACTTGAATAAATTCACAAAGTATGTTTGGCCGGGACCCACAGTTGTGGACTTTGAGGGGTGCCTAACACCTTCCCCTTGAAGTAATTTCATGCCCTTACCCAATCTCTGGTTATGCAATTAGTGTTATGAATGACCCTTAATAGGTGCCCTAATGCACCTTAATTCGTTAGGTGGCGACTTTTTGAACTCATTATACCCCCTTTCCCAAAAAGAAATGAGTTGTCCCAATAATGTCGAAAACTCTAACCAATCCAAAAGGAGAGGAAAAAGAGGGGGGGGCATATCACCCTAGAAACAACATTCCACATCATGAATCAAGACACAACGTACAACGCCATTGTAGGACGACCTTGGATACATGCCATGAGGGCCATCCCATCCAGCTTATATCAGGTCATCAAATTTCCCACCCCGTGGGGAGTGTTCAGCATTCGCGGCGAGCAACGCACAACCCAAGAATGCTACTGCATCGCTCAAGAATGCATGTACTCCAACAGTTGAAAAACGAAAGCACAGAGGCATAGCAATTAGCGAGGTCGAGGTCAGACGGCGACGAATGAAGAGATATCATCAAGGACCCCAATTTTGTGGAAGCCACGGGATCAATTATGGAAGACCTCGACCCCGTTCAGCTGGATAAAAGCAACCACAATAAAAAAGCTTATATTGGCAACAAACTCCAGGAACAAGGTAAATTCCATAAATTTTTAACTGACAACACAAACTTGTTTGCCTTCTCGCATGCAGATATGCCAGGCACCCCGAAGGAAATAGCAACACACAAGTTGAATGTCGACCCACTCTACCTGCTGGTATGGCATGTTAGAAGAAAAATTCAATGCCGCAATAAATGATGTTGTCCGCGAAGAGGTCGAAAACTGCTCACAAAAGGCTCCATCAAGGAGCAAAGTACCCCCAATGGGTCGCCAACGTGGTCATGGTGAAAAAGAAAAAGGGGAAATGGTGCATGTGTGAGATTTGAACAAGGCCTGCCCGAAAGATTAATTTCCATTGCCTCACATCGATCATCTCATCAACGCAACAGCAGGACACGAGTTGTTGAGTATCTTAGATGCCTACTCAGGTTACAAGCAAATCCTCATGGAGGAGGAGGGCTAGAAAAAAACTACTTTCATCACCCACCAAGGGACGTACTGCTATAGCATCATGCTGTTTGGACTGAAAAAAGTGGGCGCAACCTATCAAAGGCTAGTTACCAAAATGTTCAAAAAGCAGCTCCGCAAAATTATGGAAGTATATATAGACGACATGTTGGTTAAGTCGAAAAGAAAGGAAGATCACATCGACCAGTTGAGGGAGGCCTTCGACATACTTAGTTGGTACGACATGAAACTGAATCCTGAGAAGTGCGCTTTTGGCGTAACCTCAGGAAAAGTCCTCGGTTTTTTGGTTTCACAAAGAGGCATTGAGGTTAATCCCGACCAAATCAAGGCTATAGAAGGAATACCAGAAAACTTGACCAGCAAGAAGAAAGTGCAAAAGTTGACTGGCCATATAGCCGCCATATCGAGGTTCATCTCACGATCCTCTGATAGGTGCAACAAATTCTTCGGCGTACTCAAAAAAGGACAACGGACTCTAATGGAATTCCGAGTGCGTCAACCTCTCAACAATGAATGTATAAGCAAAGCACAATATGAAAACATGTGATGTTTTTACATGTCTCCACCAAGTTTACACATTACGCCAACGCAGAAAATGTACATTCGACCTTGTTCAAATTTAATTTTAAGTCTACATTCGATGTCACTCGAATCGACTTACACTCGACCTCGTTCGAATTTATTTTTAAATTCTACATTCGTCCTTGCTCAAATCGACTTACATTCGACCTTGTTCGAATTTATTTTTAAAGTCTACATTCGACCTTTCTCGAATCGACTTACATTCGACCCCGTTCAAATTTAATTTTAAGTCTACATTCGGCCTTGCTCGAATCCACTTACACTCGACCTTGTTAGAATTTATTTTTAAAGTCTACATTCGACCTCGATCGAGTCGACTCACATTCGACTCACATTCGACCTCGAACTAACTTAACTCACAGTCGACCTAAGTGAATTCGCAACCAAGGCTAGCAATCAAGAAAAACACCTCAAAAGGAAAAACAAGGAGTTCAAAAGAAAACAACAAAAGTATTATCATACCAAAAAAATCATCTTACAAAGTCCAAATGAGTGCCTTCGAAACAAAAAAGAGACAAGAAGAAAAGAACAAAAATACAAAGGCATTAATACTACTCGGCCGCAACCCCGCCGTCGCCATCTCCACTGATGCCCTCGCCATCAGAGTACTCATCATCATACCAAGCACCAGTCTCGAGCTCGTCCAAGTCATCTTCACCGTCATCCATGCCAAGCGTACCGGTGCCGTAGCCACAAGCGTCACGAGCTGCACGTGCCTTAATACGGGCATCCTTGAATTCTGCCTCCGAAGCTTTCCCGGCCATCATCAAAGCCCTATATATGTCAAGCTGGGTCTCAAGATGAACCCACTTCTCGTACAAATCCCGCGACACAATGAGGTAAGCTGAAGCATGGGAGGTAGACGGCTCGGCCTGTTGCTGCGCCTTCTCGACTTTAAGGATGGTAATCTGCACGTTCATATCCGAGGCCTCTGCTTCTAGACTGCTGATTGCCTTTTCAAGCCTCTACTTCACTAGCTCGCTCGGACCTGAAGACGTGGAGGGTACTCGCTAGTGCCGCCGCTTCCGCCACAATAGCCATTCTAGCTTTCTCAACTCTCTCCAACTCTGCAGCTTTGGCAGCTAACTCATCCCTCAAGCCGTTGGCCCCAGCTTTATTATGCTCAAGCTTGGCCCATTAGGCTGTCTCTCGAGCCTGGAGGTTGACGCACTCGGCCACGACCCCCTTGCTCACCTCGAGTTCATCGTCTTTGGCCCTTAAAGCCCCTTCGAGCTCACTATACCTGCCAATGGCCTTCACCAGCTCGCCATCCTTCTCCTTCAACTCCTCGTCCTTTTGTTTTAGCTCGTCTCGGAGAGTTTAGAATTGATCGTCCTCACCAAGTATGTTGACCAGTGCTCGGTGCTTGGTACAATACTCTTTATCTTTTGATTCCATCCTCTTATAAAGTGCTGCCATCTTCTCCTCCTGACGGGCGCTCCCGATCTCCAGAATGAGAGTCTGATAAGCAAATGAAGAAAGGTCAGCAAAGACAAATAACATAAAGGAAAGAAGAAAGTGAAATGCTAAAAAAAAACTTACTCGCAAGGCCATCCCGGAAATGCCCAGTGACAGGTCCGCATCCTTCAACGTCTGTGGCATCTTGTTCTCAGAGCGTGCACAAAGGGACCAAAGTTGGGACCACCAGTTCCGAGTTGACCAACAAGTTGAAATCCACGGGGATAACAATATTCTGAGTAGACCCCTCGATCTTCACTTCTACTCGAGTAAACCTCTCTTCGAAGATCCACACTTCCTCAGGATCAATATCAGAACCAAACCCGTCATCCTCTACAACAACTGTTTTGCCTCTCTCACCGGAAAATGATGAACCTACCTCAACTGCCCCCGATCACCCCCTTTCCGCAGCGGCCTCCGCCGTCTCTAACGACATCTCCTTTGTGGCGAACTCCGGTGGGGGAACAGACCCCACAACTAGAGGACACACTGACTCTGCATCTAGAATGATCGATCGCTCAGGTGTGGCTGCAATCTCTGCTCTTCGCCTTTTCAAAGGTGCCACCTGCCTCTCACCGGGAGAAAATTCATCCACCAGATGAAGTACCGGGCAGGTCGGGTTCTCCGCTGATGGAACGACCATTTGACGACCAGGTTCGCTTAACACCAGAGTTTGGGAGGAAGTGTTCCGCACAGACTCAGCCAACACGAACTACATCCTGGCCGAGGCAACCGCCTGTCGAAATGCAAGAATGAGAGCCTTCGCCTTCCTGGAAGCTCTCCGACCTGAAACCAAAAGAGAACCCTAAGAAAAAGAAAGAATTGGGCTATAACAAGGGAAAAGTGGTTAAAAAAATGAAATCTAACTTACCGGTCGAGGTCTTAGGCTCGAACCTCTTGTTGAAGGACGCCCAGTCACAGATCCCCACGATGTGAGGCAGGACGCGGGCCACCCACTCACTGATATCGACGACCAAAGAAGGGGGATGCCTCTCAGCTACACGAACGAAAAAGGAAGAAAGTCACAAAACATAAAGTGAAGCGAGAGAATATACTTCGAATAATAAAAATACTTATGAGCAAAATTCCATTGCTCAGGAAACCCGTTGGGGTTCGCCTTCACGTGCTCGATTTTGATGAAGAAATAGTTGAACCAAAATCGGCAGTTTATCTTGTCATCCATCCCCGCCACCAGCCCCTTAGTTCCGCGGTGGCGAAGGTGAATCATTGTTCCCCTATAGAAGCTAGGCGCAAAAATATGCAGCATGTGGTGGATAGAGACTTCACAGCTGGCCAGCTCTGCAAACTTCGTCAACACGAGGAAGACCTTATAAAGGTAAGGGGAAAGCTGCACCGGGCAGACACCGTAATGACAGCAGAAATCCTCCGCCAACGGAGGAAGGGGAAGAGAATATCCCACTTGGAACAGGTAAGCGTAAAACGCATAGTACCCGGGCCGGTGAATTTGAATCACGTCGTCTTCGGCCGGAACCAGGTCAATGTGAGCAGGAATGCCATACTTGGCCCTAAGGGCGGAAAAATGCTTCACCTCTATCTCAGACCTCGTAGGCTCGGGATCATGGGTAGTTTCCTTTGAGAAGTCGGTCCTGGAAGTGGGGTTACGGGGAACGACCTCCTCCATAGTGGGGAAGTTCTCATCCTCCATAACCGTAGGCTATCTGCCACCGGAAGGCATGACCATGGATAATGGAGTAGGGTCAGAGACCGTCTCAATGTTGAGAGCCATGCTAGTCATTTTTTGATAATGTGTATACGGCAGAGCCGGGAATAAAGAAGGGTGGTAACGGCGGAAGTTGCAGGGAGAAAGAACACATGAAGAAGAAGCAAAGTGCAGGGGTGAAGAAACCAGAGAATGCAAAAGTTTCATTGAGAAGCCTTCCCCCTTATTTATAGACAACCGGGGCACCCGAACCGGTGCAAATAATCGTCAGTGGCCCTAGAATCGAGGCGACAGAGGATCAAGAAATGATGCTGCGCATCGGAAAGATACACAATGATGATGCTTGTGGCCGTGACGTTACCCTGCACCAACCTCATTGACCACAACCCTCAGAACGTCATGCCACCATCTCGATGATAATCACTTCTGCTCGGCCACCACTTCGGGATTTCTCCAAAACTATTGCTGATAAAGTCCGCTCACTGAGGTCGACTAAAAGACGACCTCAATAAGCGGAGGGACTAATTGTATGGGTCAGAATCCGGCTGAAGAAATTCAGCGAATATGAATGAACAAGTGTGGAAGTTATGGCCAAGGTCGAGCAGGGCCCAACAGTGAGGAGTCGCCGAGCAAGACATCAAGACCGAGGCTGAATAGAGGAACATAGGAGCAACGACTAGAATAGTCTTGGAATTACCAAAAGGAATATTCAATCGAATATTCCCCTCGCAGTGCTTTTTAGGATTTTTTTAGGAATATCCCATATAAATAGTAAAATATAGGGAGCAAAAAGGGGGGATTGGGACTTTTATAAGAACTCATGTAAGAAGTTGACTATGGGAAGAGAACACAAGAGCTTACTTTTCCACAGTGATTGATTCTATTGTTTATTCTGCCTTTTTACTCACATGATCCGAGAAAACTTTGTCCATTTTCATAATCATTTGTTAGTTGTCAGAAGGAAGAATCATCCACTTCATCCAATATTTGGGTGAATCGTTCTTCCTATTTACATTTACTGTTATTTTTTCGTATTTATTACTCATTGTTGTCCCTACATTCATTCTCAAAAGTTTCATTTAATAATCTGATAATTGATTCTAACCACTAGTGGATGCTACTGTTTGAACATGTGACTAGATCTAAGATCTATTGTGCTTGACTAGGATTTGCCTTTCACCTTGTTTATCATTTAATTAGTTTAGCAAAAAGCGTCATGCTTTTTGGTCAAACATAATCATAATTCATATCAAAGTCTCTAAGTTAATCTCAATATTATTGTATCAACAAATAATAAAATATTGAGCCCCAAACCAACTCAAGCGACAAATTTAAAGAACCACAACTCCCAAACAAAGAAAAAATAGCACGCTAATCATAATTTATATCAAAGCCTCACACCACTTCAACTAACAACAATAAACATAACGACCCAGTAAAATTCCACTAGTATGATCTGTGGAGGATAGTGTGTACGCAGATCTTACCCCTGTCACGAGGGATTAGAGAGGCTGTTTCCGAAAGACCCTCGCCTCAAGAAGAAAAACAAGTATAAAATTTACCAGTGAAGATGAAGATTTCCTCCAATCCCTGTTGGTTTAGTCACGGTGCTTGGAATCGAAAACGCGAAGATATTCGTTTGAAGGGGGATGCTTAGGAGAATTATGTTGAAACCGTGTTTTTTTCTTTTTCTTTATTTATTAGAGAACCTTTAATTTTTTGGAAGAATTGAAAACGTTTCGACTTTGGTTTGCAACGTTTGGTGTTTCGATAATCTGAACGCTGCTTGTCATTTAAGAGCTACGATTAAACCTTGATTTTTTGGATTTTAAATGGGAGGGTAAGGTAAAAAAGTTGAGAAATTAAATAAATATATTTCCTAGTCTATAAGAGCAGCCATGTCAGCACTCATAATATAAAATTCGAAAATGGGCAGCTGATGTGGCATCTTGTATAGCCAGCTGATGTGGCATCCTATATAGATTTTTTTTTGTTTCCTCTTAACACACCCCACGTTCTGACCAACTCTTTTCTCAAAAGTCAGAGCTTCCTGCTAAGGTAAAATTCCCAGCCTTTCTTCAGTTCATGTCATGTCATAGCCGTTTGATTTTTCCAACTATCTTCTCCTAATAATTCTCCATTTATCCTCATAATTTCTAATTACAATGATATTTAATGTGTATTAATTTTTGATTATTAAATTGATGATTAATCTTGTACCTCTTGATGCTCTTTTTTGATGACTATATATAGATGGTGATGAATGTTGTTCATACTGTAACTAGCTTGCTTTCTCTTGCTTTTCATTATTTTCTTAGAATGACATACTCTATTCTTTCAGAGTTGGGTCTTCATAGGGATGATTGGTTGATAAGGGTTAGAATTTGTAGAATGTGGGATTCTTTAATCCCAAGAAAAACAGAGAGTTGATTGGCTTGGATATGATATTTATTGACAAAAAGGTACCTTCATGTACTTTTATACATAGATTCTCTTTGTGTCTTTTGATTTCATAATATTTACCTCTTTTTTTTTTATCAGAAAAACTTGATACATCCTACAATCAACAAGTAACTATATAACAAGTTCAAGGATAAGTTGGCTCAAGGTTCTTTGTTTGTTATCAAGAATTTCAAAGTTGTTGAAAGTAGTGGTGGATATAGGCTTGTTGAAAGTACTTTTAAAAATTAATTTTTTACTTAAAACTGCCATCAATAGTCTAGAGGAAGATATTGTTAGTATTCCTATAAATGGATTTCAATTTATCACATCAGATATGATTGACTCAAGGGTGAGGAATAATACTGTGTTATCAGGTATATTTAATATATATTTTTGACATTTTTTTAAATATTCATGTTATTCTGAAATAACAACTTTATGCTCTTCATTTGTATATGTGGTGGGTTGTTTGTGCAGAGTTGGAGACATGGAGACTGCAGACTCTTGGTGGAAAAATAGGGACATACAAATTGTTACTGATTAGTGAGCTGCTTCTCATTTTATGTTCCTTTAATTTGTAAATCTTCCAGAACTTCCATTTCCTATTATGTTTCAATGCCTCTTCCTCAAATCTTCTCTCTTGGTAGAGTAAAACCTTTCAAAAAAATTTGTTAGTTTGGTTCGGGGGTAAAAACTTTCAAACAAATTTGTTATTTTGGTTTGGGAAAAATGGGATTCCTGTTGGAACCAATATTGCCTAAACTAAAAAAAATTCACCTGCTCTTTTACCAATTATTCTATTGCATATATCTTTTGCGTATATTTACATGAATCATATGAATATTTTCTTCTATTAGTGTCTGATCCATCTTTTTTTTTAGTTCTGTCAAATCAAAAACTACTTTATGGGAAGAATTTGGTGAGAAATTCGATCCTTATTTGTACAAGAAGGATTCTGGCCCGTATATCGTGATAGTAACCGCTACAACAGTTAAAGAATTTTGTGGTAATTATTTTAGTTTTAATGATGTAACTATCCGACCGGTCGTTTTGAGTATTTGCATGCCGCTCGGTAGTTTACGGGCATGAGTAGCTGTATGATGTATTATGACTTATGTGAATCATCGGTTTTGATTTCAGATTATTCGAAATCAGTTTGGAAGAGTGAATTTCATTGTTGAAGATTTAAGTTGAAAGAGTTGACCTAGTTTGATTTTTTATGAATTTGATCCTGGAACAAAGTTTTGATGGTTCCATTAGGTTCAGATGATGATTTTGGACTCAGGCGTAGGCCCAAATTTGTATTTGGATGTTTCTAGAAGGTTTCGACATAAGTTGGCAAAAATTAGAAATTTGAAGGTTTGGAAAGTTCATAAGTTTGACCAGAAGTTGACTTTGAGGATATCAGATTTGGATTGTGTTCCGGGAACTGGAATAGCTTCATCATGTCATTTGGGACTTGTGTGCAAAATTTGGATTTATTTCGGGATGATTTGATATGTTTCGGCGCGAGTTTTGGAAATTTAAAGTTCAAAGTTAATAGATTTTGATTTGAGGTGTAATTCATCGTTTCGATGTTTTTATGTGTGTTTCGAGGCCTTGAGTAGGTCCGTGTTGTGTTATGGGAATAGTCGGTATATTTGGACGGGGTCCCGAGTGGCTTGGATGAGTTTCAAACGAGGTTTGGATCATTTTTAGTTCATGTTGCATTGCTGAAGGCTGCTAGTTCTGGTGTTTCCGCATCTGCGAAGAATGGACGCAGATGCGTGTCCGCAGATGCGGACAATTGTTAGCAGAAACGAAGTTTGATCAGGTGAGCTTTAGTCGCAGGTGTTAAGATTCTCCCGCACCTTCGTAGTCACAAGCGACATGTAAGGCGCAGAAACAGATATTTGCACAGGTGCGATGGGCTATCCCGCACCTGCAGTTGCGCAGATGCGGGGAAAAGGACCGCAGAAGCGGAGGCACAACTTTGGTGTTGTACCGTAGAAGTGGAATTTAGGTCACTTCTACGACACCGCAGAAGCGGAAGTGCTGGGCAAAATAATAAATACAAGGGTTCGCGATTTTGGCTCCATTTTAACATTTCCAAGCTTGGATACCAATTGGGGTAGTGTTCTCTACTTGATTTTGGTTATATTCCATGAATCTATCTTCGATTTTAGATTTGGTTCGTGAATTTTAAAGAGAAAATTGAGGGTTTTGGCCTAAAGTTTCATAATATGAAATTTTGACTTTTGAACACCGATTCAGAGTCGGATTTATGTGAAAATAGTATTGTTGGACTCATAATTGAATGAGTTGTAGGATTTTGTGAGTTTTGTCCCATTCCGAGATACGGGCCCGAGATGGGCTTTTGGTCGATTTCGGGTTTTTGATTCAAGATTGATCTTTTCTAATTGGGAATGTTTCCCTTAGCTTTGTTTTATGTATTGGAGTTATTTTTTGTTAGTTTGGAGCCTTTCAAAGGTCAGAACGCGCGTGATGGAATCTTTGGAGCGTCACTTGGCATGCTCGGGATTGGTATTGGCTCTTTTGAGGTAAGTAACTCTTCTAAACTTTGTACTGAGGGTATGAAACCCCGAAATACGTATTATGTGATTGGTATTGAGGTGACACACATGCTAGGTGACGGGCGTGTGGGCGTGCACCATGTGAATTAGGACTCTGTTGTTTCCATGGTACTGTATATCATGTGAATTAGGACTCTGTTGTTTCCATGGTAATGTATAGTAGTCCTATTTTGTTAATATCCGCGTTTTTACCATGCGATAAAGTAAATGAGTTGTCAATCATTCTAGATATCATGTTTAAGATTTATGCCGATACTGTTGGGACCCGTAGTGGTCGTTTCTTGCTGTCATTTTACTTATTTCATTGGTATCTCGTACTCACTCATATTCATGCATTCATATCATATCTCAGTTTCAGTTGTTATTTATTGATACATCATATCATTGTTGTCGAGCTAGTTTCATGATATTGTTAGCCCGCGAGTGAGACTGGAGAGATTGATGACTGAGTAAGGCCGGTGGCCTGTTTGTGAGGATATTAATACCATAGCACGTGAGTTGTCCGTGCAACACGTGTGGTTTCTGTGCGGATCCAGATATTGATATTATAGCACGTGATTTGTCCGTGCAGATTATAGCGCTTGGGCTGTAGGAGCCCCTCCGGAGTCTGCACACCCTCAGTGAATGCAGCCGACTATATATATGTTAATCGGGCTGCACACTGTAGTGGTTATTGTACAACGCCGAGTGTCTAAGTGTGCTGAGCATTAAGAAATGAGATTGAGTACTCTGAGAGTGTGAGTAAATGATTCATCTCTGAGATACATGGCATTTGCATGCACACATGACATACCGGCATAGAGATACATTTTTTCCTCATGCTATATAGTATCGCGTCATTTATAACTTATTATACACATAGATATGTGGGCATAGAGAGGTATTTTATACTTGTTATTTAGAAAGAAAATGAAACATTTTATTTGTTGTGGAAAGGATATTTGGAAAATTTCAGTTTTCAAACATACTCGTACTTTTGGCATTTTCGATAAGAGATCTGGGATTTTTCATTGAGATACTTGAAAAGCATGACCATTTTCTGAAACTGTGAACGAGCTGAGCATTTTTACTTCAGAGATACCTCTTTATACTTGTATTATGCTGTTATGAACTGTTAGTGAGATATTGGTATTGAACCCGACCTAGTGTTAGCTTGTCACTGCTTTCAACCTAAGGTTAGGTTTGTTACTTACTGAGTACATGGGGTCGGTTTTACTCATACTATACTTCTGCACCTTGCATGCAGATATTGGCTGCTGATGTTGTTGTGTTCGACTGGAGCTGGATTGAAGATTTTCCTGCGTCCCAGTTATGGCTCCCACTTGTTCGTGGTACCTTCACGTCTATAAAGCTCTGTTTATGTTCTTTTCAAACAGACTGTATATTTATTTCATTTTTGCTTTGTAAACTCTATTCTTTGAAGCTCATGATTTGTACTACCAATCCTTGGAAAATGTATAAAATTCAGTAAAATTACTTTATTTAGTTGTCTTGTTAATATTATTGAAATTTGATAATTATTAGTTGGCTTACCTAGCGGGTTGAGTTAGGTGCCATCACGACTAGTGGATTTGGGGTCATGACAAGTTGGTATTAGAGCTCTAGGTTCAAAGGTTCTACAAGTCATGATCAAGTGTCTAGTAGAGCCTTGAGGATTAGTATGATGACGTCCATACCTATCTTCGAGAGGCTACAAGGCATTTAGGATATGCTTCCCATCCTTCTTTCCTTATCATGCGACATTGATTCAGCTTGAGGCATAACTCTTGAATTCTTTCCACTCATTCGTATGTGTACATGAGCGCTCGGTATCTGCTGTGCAACGACGACTTGTGATTCCATGGTTGAGGTGTTTTGGCATGTTGATTATGGGCCAGCATGGAGGACTTGAGGCCGGGTTTTGTCTGTAGCTTGAGTGCAGAGATTTCAATTGTGTGAGCACGTGATTTTGGGACTTATATGTCCGTTGGTGCCCCTATTAGTGGGATTTGTGATTTGATGACTATAGGGTGAGTATGATTTGACTGCGAAATTGTGTTCGAATTGATCGAATGTGACGAGAAGAGTTTACTTGAGATGTATCAAATACTATTGGGTGTTTGATTTCTGTCTTGATTTGGTGTATGGCCTCGAGTTATGGGTGTGTTGAAAGATCTCTCATGTTGTTTAGTTGTGGAGTGAAGTAGATCTTCATGTCATGTTATGAGTTCAGACTCAGGAAGATTAAGTGATTGAGTAATAGTTATGACTGTGGAAGGGTATATAAAGATATCAGTTTGAGGCTAAGCAGGCGGGTTATTTCCAGCGGGGTGTCCTGAGGTTGTATGATCCCGATGTTGTTTTGTAGTGTGTTCCCCTTTACCAGTGAATTATATGTGTTGCAATTTGAGTTCGAGTCTCTTATGAGAGTTGGCGTGACTGCTACAAAGATGAATGCGGGATTTGCATATGATTTGAGATATTAGATGGTTTGTGTTATATGAGATTATGAAGTATTAGTTGAATCTCCCAGTGGTATTATGGTAGCAATAGAGTATGGGCATTGTGAGTTATTGTGTGTTTTGATCTATGGTTTTGATCCAAGTGAGGGAGTCTGCTATCGACGAGTAAATTGCACGATTATATTTTGTAATGGTTTTGGTTCGAGGTATAATTCTGAATCAGTTATGACTTGCAGAGGTTGAGATCGAGGATGACTCGGGTAAGGGAATTTCTGGATACGGGCTGTATTACACTCTATGGGTATATGGGAATCATGGAATGATTGAGTGGTTAGTCGTGAAGGATGTGGCGTGCATGGAGTAGGAAGTTGCTCGGTTTCTTAAGAGTGTGGGTTACTCCCTTGGGGGTTAGCCTACTAATGGGGCACGGGTCGTTTGGCCCGTTTGGTCGATTTAATTGAGATTCTAGAAGAGTGGATGACGCTCAATAATGGTTCTAAAGTATTCAAGATTTAAATGTAGCGATTTGGAATTTTAAGATTTGTATATGGCTAGGAACTGAGAGTTACATTGAACGGTGTCGAGACTTGTGGCATTTTTTTTATATCATTGGGGATTATGCATTTCAGTGTCAAGAAGGTGAAGAAAACAATTTTAGGTTCACTTAAGGTCTCTTTAGAATGGGTGTCTCGCTTGTCGTGCTTCGGGGTGTTTAAGATGGATGTTAGCGGTTTATGGGCCTTAGGGCGTTGTGGTTTTATACTAGGGTCTCTTGTGTGGTGAATTTTGGTTAGGGATCGTGGTGTTCTAGAAAGGAGAAGTATTAATTTGAAGGCAATTTTGGTAAGGACTTTGAGAAATAGGACATCTTGGTAGTAGGCTAGATCAACATTGTAATGGGTATGATCGGTTATTTTGGTACTTATGATGTGGCTAGTCTCTACAGATGTTTCGTGGCGATGCTCTTGGGTTTTGGCAACCTGCGTGACTGGGTTAAGTTAGAGAATTCGGTTCTGATAGTTTGGTTATGTGCAAATTGGTTTCAAAGAGTTCTTAATTGGTTTTATCACGGTTCGAGGGGTATATTTCCTACGGGCATGAGGAGCATGTGGCGTATAGTGAATTTCTCCTGGATGAAATCAAATGGAAGGTCCTTGGCTAATTGAGTATGTAGTTGCTTGTGACTTGGAGTGGACTATGAAGTTCTCGTATTTTTCATATGATGGCATGGTATATGCGGAGTGTTATGTGGGGTTGAGATTTACGTGAGCAAGATCACAGTTCAGTTTTGAAGGGAAGGTCATGAAACTCGTGGGCACCAAGGACAGTTTCAGATGACTAGGTAAATGATAACTATTTGGTATGTCTTTATGAGAGTATACATTTCAAAAAGGGGCAATGTGTTTGATTTATAGATACTTCACCGGTACTGCAGCACTCTCCTGGTGGATCGTTGTTGACATTCAAATTTTACTACGTGGCACAAAAGAATTTTAGAAGCATTCCTCGTGGGATGATCGTGTATGATAGATGTGTTAGACATTCTGGTGGTGGAGTTGAGATCAGATATGGTGATTCGTGTGTTCTATAGATTTGGAGACTGGAGTTCTCAAGAGCAGATTGTTTCATGGTTGTGGACTGTGAAGTCATGGCCAAAGCTAGCCAGATGATAGTATGTGTTATGATTCAGTCATTGTGGGCTTTCAGAGGTTTATTTATCTATTTGTAGGTACCCGTAGTTTATTTGGAGGTCCATTGGTAGGCCCAATTAGAATATTTATTCTACACCAAGTCGGATTGGTTGGCTCTATAATGCTATTATTGAGGTATGTGCCATTCGATTGTTGCTGAGCTTATTCATGTTCTGAAATTTTTCTGTGAGTTACTCTTCTATGCTGCGAGGAGTTGTGATTCGTCAATTTTAGGCACATATGGTGCGGTTCTATTGTGGTCTTATTGCGGAATTTGAGCAAGATGAGTAATTGGGTATTGCATGATTGAGGGCATATTGGTTATGTTCTTACGGGTTATGTGTGGTATTGTATCGTCTGATTCTCCGTGGTTATGGTAATGCACTTTGGGTAATAGATGTCAAATTTTGCATAGTTATTGATTTTGAGCAGGGTGGCTTGAGGTATATGATATGGACCAGCGTCTTGATGGAATCGCGCATTGCAGTGAAGTTATGTTGAGGTATGAACCTTCGTATGAGAGTCAGGTGATGGTTCTATGGTGTGTAATGAGTTCTTAGTTTTTTTTTGTGGTAGTGGTACCCGTTGAGTTTGCGGGACGGTTCTCTTAATTGAGTCATTTTCATGATTGAATACATTGGGATTGTTGCTTATGGGTACATGGATTGCACGGTTTATGGATCTGAGTAGTATTAGTGTTGCGTGTCAGTAGGTTAGTTGGTATTCGATAAGGTGAAGCCATCGGATCTAGGATGGGTTCTATCGGATTTGATTGCGGTATATTTGGAGGGATAATATTAGCAGTAGGCTTAGGAATTGGCTATAGTTCTTATTGATGGAGAGGGAGCTCCACGACTTGTTGATTTAATGAATGGTTATGAGTCTCCGCGTCTTCTTTCATTCTCGTCAGTGTGCGAAGGTTTTAGAGTGGGTTTTTTGTTAGATATTAGGTTTATTACCGGCATTGGGTTGTTTGAGCAGCTGTTGTGTTTAGAAATCATTGTTATGAGTATCTGAGTTACGCGATATATCATGCGATTGTAGCTTGGGATATTGTTACGACTTGGTTCCGCTTGTTCAGACTTATACAACGTGCAAGTTGCAAGATGCAGATCTTATAAGAAATTTCGGATACTGGAAAGAAATCAAATTCTAAGGTTTATAGGCTAGATTAAATTGAGAAATTTCAGTAATGTCGTGTTATCGGACCTATATGGGATAGGGTGGCATGGGATCAACCCCGGGTATGTGCATGGTAAGGTTATACGGCGCTTTGGCGGTTTTGGGAACAACTCTTGGCACGTTCGAGGACGAACATATGTTTAAGTGGGGGAGAATGTAACAACCCGATCGGTCGTTTTGAGCATTTGCACTTCGCCCGGTAGTTTGTGGGCATGAGTAGCTCCGTATGATAATTATGACTTATGTGAATAGTTGTTTTTGGTTTCAGTCTATTCTGAATCGGTTTGGAAGAATGAATTTCATTGTTGAAGCTTTAAGTTGAAAGAGTTGACCAAGTTTGAATTTTTGTGAATTTGACCCTGGAACGCAGTTTTGATGGTTCTGTTAGGCCCGGATAGTGATTTTAGACTGGGTGTATGCCCGAATTTGTATTTGGATGTTTCTAGAAGGTTTCAGCACAAGTTGGCGAAAATTAGAAACTTGAAGGTTTGGAAAGTTCATAAGTTTGATCGGAAGTTGACTTTGAGGATATAGGATTTGGATTATGGTTCCAGGAATTGGAATAACTTTGTCATGTCATTTCGGACTTGTGTGCAAAATTTGGGTTTATTCCGGGATGATTTGATATTTTTCGGCGCGAGTTTTGGAAGTTTAAAGTTCATAGATTTTGATTTGAGGCGTGATTCGTCGTTTTGATGTTTTTATGTGTGTTTTGAGGCCTCGAGTAGGTCCGTCTTGTGTTATGGGACTTGTTGGTATATTTGGACAGGGTTCCGAGTGGCGTGGATGAGTTTTAGACGGGGTTTGGATAATTTTTAGTTCATGTTGCATTGTTGAAGGCTGTTGGTTCTGGTGTTCCGCATCTGCGCAAGAATGGATAGAGATGCGTGTCCGCAGATATAAAGAATTGTTCGCAGAAGCAAAGTTTGGGTTGGTGAACTGCAGTCGCATGTGCGAAGATTCTCCCGTACCTGGTAGTCACAGAAGCAGGGTGTTAGGTGCAGAAGCGGATGTTTGCGCAGGTGCGATGGGCTTTCCGGCACATGCGGTTGGGCAGATGCGGGGAGAAGGACCGGAGAAGTGGAGGCCCAACTTTGGTGTTGTACCGTAGAAGCAGAATTTTGGTCGCTTCTGCGACACCGCAGATGCGGTTAAGTGTCCACAGAAGCGGAAGTGCTACGCAGAATGATGAATACAAGGGTTCGCGATTTTGGCTTCATTTTAACATTTCCAAGCTCGGATTGAGGTAATTTTGGATCAATTTTCGCCATATGAATTGGGGTAAGTGTTCTCTACTTGGTTTTAGATATATTCCAAGTTTGGTTGGTGAATTTTAAAGAGGAAATTGAGGGTTTTAGCCTAAAGTTTCATAATATGATTTTTTGAGTTTTGAACACCGATTTGGGGTCGGATTTAAGTGAAACTAGTATGGTTGGACCCGTAATTGAATGGGTTATCGGATTTTGCGAGTTTTGTCGGGTTCCGAAGTCTAGCCCCGGGATGGGCTTTTGGCCGATTTCGGGTTTTTGATTCATGATTGATCTTTTCTGATTGGGATTGGTTCCCTTAGCCTTGTTTGATGTATTTGAGTTGTTTTTAGTTAGTTTCGAGCCGTTCGGAGGTCGGAACGCGCATGATGGCATCTTTGGAGCGTCTCTTGGCTTGTTCGGTATTGGTATTGGAATCTTTCGAGGTAAGTAACTCTTCTAAACTTAGTGCTGAGGGTATGCAAGCCCGAAATACGTATTATGTTATTGGTATTGAGGTGACGCACATGCAAGGTGATGGGCTTGTGGGCGTGCACCATGTGAATTGGAACTCTGTTGTTTCTATGGAACTGTACAATAGTCCTATTTGTTTAATATCTGTGTATTTACTATGCGAAAAAGTAAATGTGTTGTCAATCATGCTAGATATCATGTTTATGCTTTACGCCAATACTGTTAGGAACCGTAGTGGTCGTTTCTCGCTGTCATTTCACTTATGTCATTGATATTTCGTGTTCAATCATATTCATACATTCATATCATACGTCAGCTTCAGTTTTTATTTATTGATTCATCATATCATTGTTGTCAGGCTAGTTTCATGACATTGTGATCCCGTGAATGAGACTGGAGAGATTGATGACTGAGTGAGGCCGAGGGCCTGTTTGTGAGGATATTGACACCATAGCGCGTGACTTGTCCGTGCAGTACGTGAGTCGTCCGTGCGGATCCAGATATAGGTACCATAGAACATGAGTTGTCCGTGCAACACGTGAGTTGTCCATGCAGATCCAGATATTGATATTATAGCACGTGAGTTGTCCGTGCGGATTATAGCGCTTGGGCTGTAGGAGCCCCTCCAGAGTCTGCACACCCCCAGTGAGCACAATCGACTATATATATGTGGATCGGGCTGCACACCACAACGGTTATTGTACATAGCTGAGTGTCTAAGTGTGCTGAGTACTGAGCAGTGAGATTGAGTACTTTGAAAGTGTGAGTACATGACTCATCTCTGAGATACATAGCATTTGCATGCACACATGACATACATGCATAGACATGTATTTTTTCCTCATGCTATATTGTATCACATCATTCATGACGTATTTTACACATTGATATGTGGGCATAGAGAGGTATTTTATACTTGTTATTTGGAAAGAAAATGAAACATTTTATTTATTGTGGAAAGGATATTTGGAAAATTTTAGTTTTCAAACTAACTCGTACTTTTGGCATTTTCGGTAAGAGATCTGGGATTTTTCCCTGAGATACTTGAAAAGCATGATCATTTTCTGAAACTGTGAACTAGCAGAGCATTTTTACTTCAGAGATACCTCTTTTATACTTGTATTATGCTGTTATGAACTGTTAGTGAGATATTGGTATTGAACCTGACCTAGTGTTATCTCGTCACTGCTTTCAACCTAAAATTAGGTTTGTTACTTACCGCGTACATGAGGTCGGTTGTACTCATACTACGTTTCTGCACCTTGCGTGCAGATGTTGGCTGTTGATGTTGCTGTGTTCGACGGGAGCTGGATTGAAGATGTACCTGCGTCCCAGTTGTGGCTGCCACTTGTTCGTGGTAGCTTTAGGTCTATAAAGCTCTATTTATGTACTTTTCAAATAGACTATGTATTTATTTCATTTTCGCTTTGTAAACTCTATTCCTAGAAGCTCATGATTTGTATTATAAGTACTTGGGAAATGTATTAAATTCAGTAAAATTACTTTCGTTTAATTGTCTTGTTAATATTATTGAAATTGGATAATTATTAGTTGACTTACCTAGCGGGTTGAGTTAGGTGCCATCATGATCAGTGGATTTGGGGTCGTGACAAATGATTAATGTTATATACTCTGATACATTGAGTATTAGAATAAAGCTATTCATTATTGCTTTCATTTTCAATAGGTGAGGTTAGCTTCGCCACCAGCCACGCAAGCAAAATATATGTGAATCTCAATATAGACTACATAACTTCTTTGATCCAAAAGTTTGAAACCATGTCTGCTAGAGTACAAACTATTGAACGCTTTAATGTTAATCGCATTCCGATTGAGGAAGAGATGTTTTTGAACAGGATGAACATCAAAGAGTTGTTGGAATCTGACTGGAGTACTGAAACTAGAGGTTCTTTTCCTATTTTGCTTCTTAAGTTTCTTTTTTTCAAAATTTTAAGATGCCTCTAATATATAATTTTATAAATGGTAGGAATACATTTTTACCATGAGGGGAGAGATTACAAAAATAGACAACCGTTTTGGTTGGTATTATATTTCATGCAATGCGTGTTCAAAGAAGATCGAACCTGTTAATGGTGTCTATAATTGCCATATTTGCAACAAAGAATACAAGTTTCCTTTGGTGAAGTAAGGAACCAATTTATAATGTGAATTTGATTTATATTGTTATGTAAACTAGCTTATTTTGTGAAATAAGGTATAAGATATACGTAAAAGTCAAAGACAAAACTGGGGAGAGCAGTGTTATCCTATTTAATGCTGTTGCATAGAAGCTATTTGATACATCATCAGATAACAATGATGTACCTGCCCAAATTCAAAGCCTTATCGGAAAAGATTTTATTAACTAGCTACAATTAAATAGTTACAATTTGCAAGAGGGGCTTGAAAATTTTACCGTATCAAGTGTTTTCATCCCTGTTGAGAATTTGGAAATACAATACCAATCGAGGAAAGATAATAATGTATTGTAATGTACATTATATTGGGCAGTTGATGTGACATCCTGTATAGCCAGCTTTCATATTTTTCTTTTCCCTTGTTTTTTTGAATTTTTTCTGTTATATCACTCCTTCACTCCATTTATTTCTAATAGTATTTCATTATCCTAGTACACAAAATAATAAATGGTACTAAACGGTCCAAACATTAAGCCCTATAGCCGTTTTGTTTTATCCTTTCACAATAAAAGTTCATATATCTGTTTTTTTGTTTCCTCTTAACACACCCCACGTTCTGACCAACTCTTTTCTCAAAAGTCAGAGTTTCCTGCTAAGGTAAAATTCTCAGCCTTTCTTCAGTTCATGGCATGTCATAGCCGTTTG
This sequence comes from Nicotiana knightiana, assembly GCA_005239525.1. NCBI lineage: Eukaryota > Viridiplantae > Streptophyta > Magnoliopsida > Solanales > Solanaceae > Nicotiana > Nicotiana knightiana. The sequence continues at coordinate 52,093 of ML396871.1, read as the reverse complement.
ATTTTTCCAACTATCTTCTCCTAATAATTTTTCATTTATCCTCATAATTTCTACTTACAATGATATTTAATGTGTATTAATTTCTGATTATTAAATTGATGATTACTCTTGTGCCTATTGATGCTCTTTTTTGATGACTATATATAGATGTTGATAAATGTTGTTCATACTGTAACTAGCTTGCTTTCTCTTTCTTATCATTATTTTCTTAGAATGACATACTCTATTCTTTTAGAGTTAGGTCTTCATAGGGATGATTGGTTGATAAGGGTTAGAATTTGTAGAATGTGGGATTCTTTTAATCCCAAGAAAAACAGAAAGTCGATTGACTTGAATATGATATTTATTGACGAAAAGGTACCTTCATGTACTTTTATACATAGATTCTCTTTGTGTCTTTTGATCTCAAAATATTTACCTCTTTCTTTTATCAGAAAAACTTGATACATGCTACAATCAACAAGTAACTATATAACAAGTCCAAGGATAAGTTGACTCAAAGTTTTTTGTTTGTTATCAAGAACTTCAAAGTTGTTGAAAGTAGCGGTGGATATAAGCCTGTTGAAAGTATTTTTAAAATTAATTTTTTACTTAAAACTGCCGTCAAGAGTATAGAAGAAGATATTGTTAGTATTCCTGTAAACGGATTTCAACTTATCACACCAGATATGACTGACTCAAGGATGAACAGTAATATTGTGTTATCATGTATATTTAATATAACTTTTTGATATCTTTTTTTAAATATTCATGTTATTTTGAAATAACAACTTTATGCTCTTCATTCGTAGATGTAGTGGGCTTTTTGTGCGGATTTGGAGACATGGAGACTGCTGGCTCGAGGTGGAAAAATATGAATATTTAAATTGTTACTGAACAGTGAGTTGCTTCTCATTTTATGTTCCTTTAATTTCTAAATCTTCAAGAACTTCCATTCCCTATTATGTTTCAATGCCTCTTCCTCAAATGTTCTCTCTTGGTATAGTAAAACCTTTCAAACAAATTTGTTAGTATGGTTCGGGGTAAAACCTTTCAAACAAATTTTTTAGTTTGGTTTAGGCAAAATGAGATTCCTGTTGGAACCAATATTGCCTAAACTGAAAAAATTCACCCGCTCTTTTACCAATTATTCTATTGCATATATATTTTGATTATATTTACATGAATCATATGAATTTTTCTTCTATTAGTGTCTGATCCATCTTTTTGTTGTAGTTCTATCAAACCAAAAATTACTTTGTGGGAAGAATTTGGTGAGAAATTCGATCCTTAGTTGTACAAGAAGGATTCTAGCCCGTATATCGTGATACTAACCGCTACAACAGTTAATAGGTATGTGAATAACCTATCTTTTCTAGATTTAAAATTGGACATGTTTAAAATTGGTCTGTTGATGTCTCATTGGATAACTTGGAAGACTCTGACGAAGATCAACATGTCAATGATGGTGTAAAGAATAGAAAGAGAAGAAACATAATCATAGATGACGATGAATATAGTGATGGAGACACCAATAAATGCAAATAGAAGAGTCTTTGGCATTGCTTCTAGCATATTGTGTTAGCTTAAATAAAACTGTTTGGACTTCTTTTACTTTTCTGTTTAGTGTCAACAGTAGATATGCATTAATGAATTTGTCTGTCATTGTCATTTAACTTTTATTAGAAGTGATGATATCCACACTTGTATGGTTTACCTTTCGATTAATCCTATTTGGTTAGCCATGTATGGAGTGTGGTTGTTTGTAAGGATGCGAAGGATCCTGTTGAAGTTGTTCTTGGAACAAAATTATAAAAGAAAATCTTTTGATGAAACAAACCTTTGACAATTTATTTACTTTCTTTATTTTCTGTTCCAAAGCAAAAAAACAGTTTAAGAGTTAAAACAATTAGTAAAACTTGGTATACTACAACCCTGTCCCCATAACTTAGAGGTGAAAGATTTCGTTGGACTTGGCATAAATGGCTTTTTCTAGACTGTTGCTTATATGCTTTTTTGGAGACGGACATCCGCGCCTTTGCGCCCAAAAGACCATAAGACATATATGTACCTGCACAAAAATATGCAGCAAGTGTAGCATGAGTACGTAAATCAACGCATACCCAGTAAGTATCTAGCCTAACCCCAGAGAAGTAGTGACGAGGGGTCGACATCGGCACTTACTAGTGGTCCAATAAGACAGTTATAATAAGAAGTAAACAGATATGGGGCAGAGTAAACAAACAAAATAAATAAGTGTAAATACGTGACACAATCCTCCTCTCTATAATAGCCACATGCTCTCAAATAGCAACTACCTCCTCAACCGGAGCATATATATATATAAAGTACCTCACCAGATAGATCGTCATAATTCAATTCAGGAAGACTCATAGATACACTAACTTCTTGTCAAATATTACGCACGATTCCACGAGACTATTTTATAGAAATGCCGAGTCGTACAACCCGATCCCATAATAATCTATGCACTGTCGAGGATAAAACAATACGAATCGTAGATGCATCTATTATACTGCTGAGGCGAACGACCCGCTTCCATGAGAGTGTGGTACATAATCCTGCCGAGGCGAACGACCTGATCCCATTAGAATAAGAAGTTTTAACGAGTCCTTGACCCCACTCACAAATAAAAGTGTGAGTTATAATTTCAAGGAAAACCTTTCAATGAAAATGTATAGCGCGGGAGAAATTGATAAGAGGAACACAGTTATTTTGCGGATAATCATGAAACTCGTTAAATCTCTACAATAGCAAATCTATCAGTCTACGCATGTTAGTCTCAATTCGTAATGCAAAATAAAGGAATTAAACGAGAAAAGATAATCCTTATAATAAAAGTATAGCATGGTGTGAGCCTAAGTCTATTCGGATAATAATATGAATCTAGCTACGTATGGACTCTCGTCACCTCGTACATATGTAGCACCCACAACTAGTACCACATAACAATAACATCACCTAGGGGCAGTTTCCCCCCTCACAGAGTTAGACATGAGACTTACCTCGCTTCGCAACCAAATTCAATATTCCAATATACCTTTACCTCGCGAATTGGTGTCCGAAAGCTTCAAATATAGTCACAAACAATTCAATATACTCAACACGAATCGTAGGAATTAATTCCATATGAAATTACTAATCTTTCGAATAAAAATCCAAAATTCATCTCAAAATTCAATAGTGAAACCCACGTATCGAATCTCGGAAAAACACACGAAATTCGAACACCCATTCTAAGACAAGTCCAACCATACAAAAATTATTAAATTCCGACATCAGTTCATGATGTAATTAACTATGGAATCATGAAATATAATCAATATAGGATAAGGAACACTTACCCCAATGTTTTCTGTAACGACCCGGCCGATCGTTTCAGGAGTTATAGCCTCGTTTCCCCTATTTCTGATTCTTTTTGTGTTACTCAGCTATATTAATATGCTGGGGTAGTTGGTTTGGGTCCGGAGTTGTTTCAGAGTGAATTCAGACACTTAGTCTCTTTATTAGAAGCTTAAGTTGGAAAAGTCAACCGGATGTTGACTTATGTGTAAAGGATCTCTGATTTGAAATTTGATGGTTCCATTAGCTCCGTTAGGTGATTTTGGACTTAGGAGTACATCCGAAATGTGATTTTGGGATCCGTAGTGGTATTGAGCTTGAATTGGCGAAAGTTGAAAATTTGGCGATTTTGGTCGGCAATGGAAAAATTTTGATATCCGAGTCGGAATGGAAGGTTCGTGGTGTCATTTGTGACGTGTGACTAAAATTTAAGCTCATTCGGACGTGGTTTGATATGTTTCGGCGTCGTTTGCGGAATTTGGAAGTTTAGAAGTTCTTAGGCTTGAATCCGAGGGTAATTTGGTATTTTGATGTTGTTTTGAGTGATTCCAAGGTTTGAATAAGTTTGTATGATGTTATGGGACGTGTTGATATGTTTGGTTGAGGTTCCGAGGGCCTCTGGGTGATTCCGGGTGGTTACAGAAGGTTTGGAACTTGGAAAATGCAGCTGAAGCTGCTGGTTTAGGTGTCTTCCGCACCTGCGGAGTGGGAGCAGCAGGTGCGATCCCGCTGTTAAAAGTCATATTAATTCTTATTTAACGCATCCACAACTAATCCGGATTTACAGAGTGTCACACTTTAGACCCAGGTTTTGACCGGGCTAGCCCGAGGTTGACTTTTATTGTCTTTTGGGGAATTGTGTAAATATCATAGCTTTATCTATTGTAACTTTTTTCTTTTGCATTTTTTGATTTAATTACGTCATTTTTGGTTATATTTGAGCCACGTGGAGGCGAATTTTAGGGGAAAAGCTTTTTTCGAGGGTTGATTTGGCCTAGTTGAGGTAAGTATGTTGCCTAACATTGTGTGAGGGAAATACCCCTTAGGATTTGGATAGATTGTGTTATTTGTATTATATGGAAGATGTGTACACAAGGTGAAGAGTGTGTACATGGGCTATATTTTGCATTTTGACCAGTTTAAACTTTTAGACTTTTCCATGAATTTAATTGATTTTTTCATAGCATGTTATATCTTTTATTATTTAATGTACTCTAACATGCTTAGTTAGTTTCATTCTGGGAAGGTTTTGGGTTGATTTGGACCCTTTGGTTCTTAGTTTAGAAGCCTAAGTTGCATATGTTGACCAATGTTTGATTTTTGTGAAAATGACCCTGAAATAGTGTTTTTATGGCTTCAATAGGTTCGTGTCGTGATTTTAGATTGGCGTGTAGTTCCAAAATCGAATTCGGATGTCCCTCGAGTGATTTGACTTGTTTTCTTGAAAGTTGGCAATTAGAAGCTTCGAAAATATCCCAAGTTTGATCGTAGGTTGAATTTTTGGCTAACGGGTTCGGAATTATTTTTTGGGACTTGGAATAGGTCCATTTTTCTATTTGAAACTTGTCTGCAAAATTTTGTGTCATTTAGAGTAGATTTGATAAGATTTAGACACATGCTTGCAATTTTAGAGAAACTTTTCTTGAAATTCATGTGTTTTTAGGTCCGATTCGTAGTTCTAGATGTTGTTTTTGTGATTTGATCTTGTGAGAGTGTTTTTAGACTTGTGTGAGTGTTTTGTTTATATCCCCTAGGGCTCAGATGAGTATTAGACGTGTTTCAAAATGTTTTGGACTTAATTGTTGGTGTGCTGGTGTCTCTGATGTCGCAATTGCGAACATCATTATCACAATTACGATCTTAGCAAGGGGGTCTCTGATGTTGCAATTGCGATGCCTGGATTTCAAATGCGATGTTAACATGGATAGGGTGGGTTCACATTTGCGACGTTTTTGTTACGGGGGAAGGAGGATTTGCAACATTTAAAACTTCCCCCATTGTCTGTTAGTGCCGCATTTTCGAGGCATTATTCACACTTCGGAGGGCTCGCAATAAAGAAACCAGTGTCGAAATTGTGAAATCTGAAAATGAAAAAAAAGGTTGGAAAGTCAGGATTTCATCTCATTTTAGAACCCTAGACTCGGTAGGAGGCAATTTGGAGAAGTGATATTCATCTACAATTATTGGGTAAGTGATTTTAATCAATTTCCAACAATATAGCATGATTTTATATTAGATCACATCAAATTTGTGAGAATCAAAGGGGAAATTTGGGGATTTTTGTCAAAGTTTTGAAAAATAAAAATTTGGATTTTGAGAGTTAATTTGGACTCGGATTTGAAAAAAAAAATTCATATATGGACTCTTGGGGTTATGGGTAGTCTGAATCTATCCTTGTGTCATGCCCAAAACTTCAGCCTGGATGTAACACGACACCCGGTTCTTGACTACATGTGATCGAGCGAACCAACTGGCTGGATGAATCAACATGTGATATTATAACATACTGAATACAGAAGATAAACTAACACGGGATGATATATTGAAAGTCTAAATAATATAAATCAAAGTGAAAAAACATTGACATGAGTCTGAAACATATTTGTAGCCAATATTGCTTAACATGAAAAGCATGCGACTGTGTCTAACTATTACTCTAGTCTATGAAGCCTCTAATGAAGTACTGCAAATATTGACTATCTATAAAAACTGAAAAACTACAATGTAATGATAATGCCCCGAAAGAACTAGGTCTCTACGCTCCATGTACGAATAGGACTTTTAACGACTCTGAGCCGTCTTCAAATGCTCTTGAATAAACTTGACTTTCTCAATATCATGATTGACCAAATCTGGTCCCAACAACTCTTCTTCTACAACTTCGAACCAACACTTGGTGATCCCACACCCTCGCCTATACAAATCATGCTATCAAAATGGGCGAGATAATCATATCAAAAGGTCTATATTTACCATCTCCACTAAAGTATATGTGTATTATTTTTGGTAAAACACTGCATTTTCTGCCGCTCGACTTTCACTTGCTGGAAATTCGGACACTTGGCCACAAAGTATGCAACGTTCTTTTTCATGTCGTTCCACTAATAAATCTCCTTGAGAACGTGATACATCTTTAGGGAACTTGGGTGGATAGAATGCCAGGATTATGGGCTTTTAACATAATCCTCCTTCTCTAAGTCCATCCATGTGTAGGAAACACAATCTGCCTTGGTACCTCAAAGTACCATCACATTCCCCTTGTTCAAAAGCCATCGTCTTATGCTTGTGAATACCCTCTTTCAGCTGAAACAAGTAGGTATCATCAAACTATTTCTCCTTCATTTCTTCTACTGAGGAGGAACAAGTCCTGTTCTGGACAATAACTCACCCATATTTGAAGTCTAAAAGTCGAACTCTTTAAAAACCTCGTCGGTAAAAACCATTTGGGATAAAATTCGACGTGAGGGAACAAGAGCGCAATGTATGTAAGGCCTTCGAGATGGAGGGTGCTCTGATTCTTTTTCAATCGAACACCTGCACATGGGTTACTGTAAAACGTGAAGGAAAGAGGAAGAGGGTTGTACCTTAGCTGTGGTGGTGTTCAAGACTCGATATGCTTCGGTTATTCATTCCGAGGACGCGTCACGGTCCTTTATTCTTTCATCCAAGGATGTAGTTTGCGATTGCTACTCTGCTGTTTGCTTGTTTTTTGGTTCCTTCGATGTAGAAGACATGAAACTTGTGTTCCTTATGTCGTGTGCTGTTCCTTGTGTACTATTTTTATTCCATCCTTTGCAGGGAACTTCATCACTTGATGAAAGGTCGACGGCACCGCCCTCATACTGTGAATCCACGGCCTTCTGAGTAATGCATTGTATCTCATGTCACCTTCAAAGACATGAAACTTTGTGTTTTGAATTGTATCGGTCACGCTGACTGGGAGGATGATTTGCCTTTTGGTTGTTTCGCTCTCCATGTTGAATCCATTGAGGACATAGGAGACGGGCACGATATGGTCGAGCAACCCGAGTTGCTCTACCACCTTCGACCTAATTATGTTGGCAGAGCTACCTGGATCCATGAGCACACGCTTAATTTGAAATTCATTCAAAAGAAAAGAAATTACCAGTGCGTCGTTATGAGGTTGAGCCAAGGTCTCGATGTCCTCTTCGCTGAATGAAAAGGCGTTTTCAAGTATGTAGCTCCGAGTTCACTTTTCCCTGGTGATTGATACTTTCTTTTCTTAAAAATGGGTCCCTGGGGAACGTCGACTCCTCCAATAATCATGTGGATGACGTGATGTGGTTCTTCTGTTCCATTTTTCCTGTTTGCCTATCTTTCCCAAAATTGGTTTTTAGCTCGGTCTCAGTCCCCGGTCCTATGGCCGTGCGTACCATGAAATTCACATATCAGGTTGGGGTTCCTTTGAGAAGGATCTGATAGTACGGGTCTTGGCCATTTGGTGTCTTCGATTTTACCTATGACCGATATTATATCTGAAACATCAATGTTGAAATTGTACTCAGATAGTCGGGGTTCCTTTGTCGGCCTTGTTTGCCTGTCAAACCCTGCTTTGTTTACGAGTCCCCGAGGATTTTGGCCACGGTCCGTCCTTTGATCACTTTGAGGAATGTTATGTCTTGGGATATTTCTCCGATTCTCTATGTACGCTTGATACCTTTCATTGTTTGGCCTTGGCTCTCTTTCTGGAAGTCTTAATTCCTTTGCTAAGACTCTTCTAGGATACACCGAGCCCGAGGGGGCTTCCAATTGGTCGTCCTCGACCCTGATCTTCGACTTCTACCTGTTGTGTACATCCACCCAAACTATGGCGGGATACTCAATCAAGTTTTGTTTCAACTGCTTCAAAGCTATCGAGCTTCATTCATTCAATCCCTGAGCAAAGGCTTGTACTGCCCAATCATCGGAGACCAGTGGTAATTCCATTCGTTCCAGTTAGAAGCGTAATACAAACTCCCTCAACATCTCGTGCTCTCTTTGTTTGATTTTGAAGACATCAAATTTCCTTGTAGCAACCTTGATGGCACCAGCATGTGCCTTCACAAAGAAGTCCGCCACCATGGCAAATGAATCTATCGAGTTCGGGGGCAGGTTATGATACCACATCATGGACCCTTTGGATAGTGTTTCGCCAAATTTTTTCAACAGGATGGATTCAATCTCGTCATCTCTTAGGTTGTTCCCTTTCACGACACAAGTGTAGGCAGTAATGTGCTTATTGGGGTCCGAGGTCCCGTTGTACTTCGGGAGATCGGGAATTTTGAATTTCTTCGGGATAGGCTTCAGAGCCGCACTCTATAGGAATGGATTTTGCATGAACTTCTTCAAATCTACACCCTTGAGAATCGGCGGTGCGCCCGAGATCTGATTGACCCTCGAGTTATAGGTCTCCACCTTTTTGTCGTTGGCTTCTATCTTTTTCTCGCCTGATTCAATCCACTTTGTGATGTCCTCGAGCATCTTCATAATAGCGGGGTCGGCCGCTGACTCGTTATTGCTCGACCTCTCCAGTGCCTGTTCACCTCGAGGAGCCGTTTCCGGTGGCGCTGTGCTTGGAGTTTTTTGATGGCTTTGTAGCTGAGCAATAGCCACTTGTTATGCTTGTAACGTCTCAAAAATGCCGTGAAGGATAACATCTCCTTCCCTTTGCGCAGGGTCCATCTGTGGTTCATTCTGGTCTCCCTCGCGCACGCCTCCATCTGTATGAGAGCTTACATCGACATGTCGAGCGTTGTGTGAGCCTTCATCAATAGGGATTTGTATTGGTGTCACGACCCAAACCGATGGGCCGCGACGGGTACTCGGTACCTTACTCGACCGAGTACCAACATAACATATCGTTCTTATTACATCATCATATACCCATGACATATAGGCCTAATAGGGGAACATAATCATTTATAAACTCAAAATATAGGCCGACAAGGCCGTACTATCTTCCACGTATACGACATATGTCTACAAGCCTCTAAGAGTACATAAATGTGATAAAGGTCGGGATAGAGTCCTGCCATACCAAACAATACCGTCTAAATCATACTAACCAAACAAGCAACTCCGAAGCAAATGGAGNATATGTCTACAAGCCTCTAAGAGTACATAAATGTCATAAAGGTCGGGATAGAGTCCCGCCATACCAAACAATACCCGTCTAAATCATACTAACCAAACAAGCGACTCCGAAGCAAATGGAGCGCACCAACATCTTCCGCTGAGCTGATAGCCTACTTGGAGGGCTCTCGACCTGTCTATCGGGACCTGCGGGCATGGAACACAGCGTCCCCAGGCAAAAGGGACGTCAGTACGAATAATGTACCGAGGATGTAAGGCACATAAATAAGTACATAAGAGACATGGAAGAAATATAGAGCACATGACTCAACCCGTAAGCCTGAATAGCTTTGTAAATCATAAATTACTTTTAGCGTTATGCATATGCATATGAATGTCATGTCGTGCATCGGTACATATTTCATAACATCATCAGCCTCTAAGGGCGTCCCATCATATCATATCGGCCACTGTGGGAAAAATCATCATCGTATACCAGCTGATCAGGTGGTGGTACGTATATAACGCCATAACCTTTCCCATATACCATATACATATATATACATTCATATATATGCGTATATAACACCGTTTGAATATACATACATATATACGCATATATAACATCGTTTGAACCATATTTCAGCCACTGTGGGCAACATCATCATCATATACCAGCTGATCAGGTGGTGGTGCGTATATAACGCCGTAACCTTTTCCCATATCCCATAAACATATATTTACATATATACACGTATATAACTCCATCTGGTCATGGGTCAATGTGCATATCTAAATGCATGAAATGCTTATGAAATACATCAATAAAATCTCTCGGTAAGTCATAAAGCCATTATGCCTCTGATTAATATCATGAAATAAAATTTACCAACATAAGTATTTTCGAGACCCATGAACAAAAGATAATAATAATTCTCATGGGGAATCAAGAATATAGATACCCCTACTATTTATATGAATAGAGTAATTTATAGAACTGTGTATTTGCTCGTTTCTTCAGTATAATTTGGACCATGCCAAAAAAAAAGAAGGGATAGCCTTAACATACATGGAGTAGGAAAAAATCCGTATGATATTCTTGGGAAAGATTGTACCGTGCTCTCTTAGAACTACAAATCCCGTTGCTATTACACAGTGTGACTTTGTATGAGAATTTTGCTCGAAATCCGGTACCTTGCCTAATTCTAATTCACGTTTCTAATGTTAGTTGTAGGAATTTGAAGGAATTTTTTAGGATTTTTAGAAGTCACATTACTAATCTTTGCAAGAGCTTTAAATATGATTGTATTGAAAATGTTAAGAAGGAAAGTATCTTAGGTTGCCATGTTAGGAAAGTGTCTTAAGTGTCTTAGGAAAGTATTTTCATTAAAATCCTAATAATGAGGTGTCTTGTAGTCACTATATAAGTTGCCACTTAATCCCAAATGACCCTTAGCCATTTGTTTGGCTATATCTTTGCTTCCACGTGGGGTGGGAGGGGTTTTTAGTTTTTATCCACTAATTTATTAATTAATTAGGTAATGTCTCGCTACCCGGTAATTAATTATTTACCAACATAATTAAGAATTATCTCAGTTTACTTAAAATACTACTTATTTTTAATATACCCTTTTTATATCTCATACTATCATGGTCATACAGTACCTTGTACGATACTAGTCCATAAATATCGGGTATTCTAGATCGGGCCGTATTTTATCCCAACATGTCAAACTTGGACGAAAATTTATTTTCTTTGACTTGCTTCCCATCTCACCTTCACGAATCTACTCATCACTTGTTTGAAATAACATAATTCTTATAATCTCAAAATAATCTCATTCCCGATCTTACGTCGATAAACTTACGACGAAACTTTATCGTACGAAATGCGGGATGTAACATCATTCTCCCCTTTGGAACATTCGTCCTCGAATGTTGATTAGTGATCTTACATTTTCATAGCCTATGTCTTTCGAATACTTTATTACTCTCCTTGACATCTAGGCAGCTGTTCTATGAATAAATCCAAAGGTTAGGGCATTCCTCCCTTTAGTCCTATTCCTCATACCATGACTTGTGGTCATAATCTTTCCAATCTTGTAACTGTTACTACCTTTCATCATGCAGCCTGTAAAATTTTTGACCTTGCAAGTGTGCCCAATCTATAGGATTCATATGTAGAGCTTGATAAGATGGCCCTTTGGGAATATATGAGTATAATGAAGTTCTTCGCTCGTTACTTTGTTAAATTCATGAATATTGCTATATCTCATCACATAGGTCCGTTTAGACATCCGTATGAATTTACATCCATAACTCTTACTTTAATTTATCGTTATTGAGGTCTGCTACCAAATCCCAGCTTACTCTCGTTGCTTATTCCATATGTATAAATTTAAGTCCTTTAATTCTTCCTCGTTACTTCTCATCTTTAGAATTACGGTCCAATCTCATCTCATACTTTGTGACTTTTGTCCATCTATTGTTGATTCACCTTAATATTGATCTATAATATATCACTGATAACTTGAAACTTCTTACGTAATACTTTGCCGCTAGGGATTACGTTACCTCAAGGAATATCCAAAGTGATTCTCATAATCGTATTTCACAGTGTCTCAATGTGATTCACCTTATGGGGGTATCCTAAATTCGTGCCGCCAGCAAAATCTCTTCTTTTTTTTTCTTTTCCTTCAATTCATTATTCAAACGAAGGCCCAAATATCATCCTTTATCTTTAGAATTATACCCTTATTTTATTCCCAGATCAGCATTTCATTCCTTCTAAATGCTATTAATCTTCATTTTTTTAGTTCATTAGGGCTATAGTGAGCTTTGTATAACATAGAGAAAATGTCTGCTCTTCTGGTATTCATGGGCTTAATCTTAAAGACTTATCCATTCTCTTCAATTTTTCACTTGCTTTTCCTCATCCTTACTTATGTTTTCTTAAAACTTTGTCAATCTACCATTAGCTTGCGACCTATACATATCCATTTATAAACTTTCCTTCAACTTGCTTGCACCATAGATTTCCTTATGTTATTCTGGAATGTCAAGCAAGACATCATATCATCTCCAACTTTTCTCTATTCTCTTAACTAGATCTCTCATTACTTAGAAATCATAGGCTGGAAGACATGCCACTATCATTCTCGGTTATTGGATCCCTGTTCTTATAGACTTTTATCCAAAGTATGGACTATTCACGATCTTCTGCCTTTGAGTATCTTGTATGTTGTTCACTTTTATCTTACTTACCTTAAAATCTTGCATCGTATCTTTTATCTCTTTCATGACCTCCCTTCCACATAGGTATAATTCACGTCCATTACTTGAAGCTCTATTATAATACTTGCACCATTGGTGCCAATACAATCCGGTGGGAGCTCCATACTTAATTCTTATGAGGTTGGTATTTTTCTAACTGGCTTTATCGTAGAGTCGTTATAGAATATGGTTGTTGTACTATCCCTTTGGTACCTTCTATTTTAATGCTGGTCCTGCGATGCTCTCAATCACAATTTCTATAATTTTCTAGGTCCAATAATCAAACTCTTGATTTACTTAGTTGATGTCACTCTTTAGTTTCCTCCTTCTTCTGATCAGCCTTTATTTAGGCTTAAGGTATCTTCCGGTCTGTGGCTCATGGTATCAGTTATTACCTTATCCTTTCATGGGCGTTATGGAATATTCATCATATAATATTCTAACGATTCAATCCTTTGTCTAGGCCCTGGGCTCAATTATTTCTTTTAACTTATACCAGAGTCTTTTACGGTTGTATATGCTGCATGTATAAACTCCGAACCCTTAAGTGCGTTCATAACGTAACCAACTCTAGTTCATCGAATAATTTCTTTCGTTCCATCTTAGCTTTCTTTCAAGATAAGCTATTACTTTTCTTGGTCTTTCTGCCCCCGTGTTGCATCCGTACTTAGATTATCTTAGTGCCCACATATGCCAGAGTTTTTGTATAACTCATATGATCTTCAATATTACTTTTAATTTTAATTCTCGTTCATTAGCCTCGGTAGGTGCCACTTTCCTTTGGAGTGCTTATAGTGTGGTTGCGAGACTGTGGTTACACGAGCATTTCCTCTTTAGGTCGTTGTGCTTAGGTTGAAGCCTTCTTCCTTATTTCCTCAGCTAGTCTTTCACTGTAGTACTTAGGGAGAACCCTTGACTCTCGTAAAGCTGTAAGCTTATTACGAACACTTTTGACATCCTTCCTTGCCTATAATTATTCGTAGTTACTTAACTCCAGGCCCTTGCTTGTAGGGTTGCTTCTGAATTGATATTTTGACTGCCTTCCTAATGGTACTTCCTTTTATCCCCGTAACACTCTTATGGTACCTTTAACTACCTCGACTCCTATTTGAATCTATCTCAAGTGTTATAATGACCATTACTGTGAGGCTGAATCCTCCATGTTGGGGGTTTACTACATTTATCTTTCATGATCTGTTGATTTGTCTGTAACTTTTTATCTATTCATGACTAGGCTCTTCCTGAATCAACGACTAACTACTCGTCGACCCATTCTCATATCCATATTCCATGTAATCTTTCTTGGGTTATTTCCTTGTCTTAACTTGCCTCACGTACTGGCTGCTTATCTTTCAATAACATCTCGGGCATGAAGCCATACTTTTTTTTTTGACGTTGGGCTTACGTAATGTTCTGGAATCATAGCATATCTGTAACATTTAGATAAGTGAAATCTCATCCCTTTCTTATTTTTATCGTATTCTTCCTTTATTATTCCATATTCCCCGCTTTAGGGATGTACTAAGACTTGAAGCTATGATGACCTGCCTATAGATGTTTTTCCTCTTCATCTTGACGTCCTTTCACATCATAAATGACCCTTACTCGCCTTGCGGTAATCCTTTTGTACCAAGGATAACAAAATTCCTCACTCGCGATGGTGATACTTAGTGTAACTGGCACATACAGTCCCTTAAGCTTAACTTTGCTCATATTGCTTCCTTTAGGGAAGCGTCTCCCTGAATGACTATTCTTTGAATTCATCATGGATCTTCTTCTGTTGTCCATTATATTATTGCCAGAATGTGATATGAAATTCTCACGATGTTGACTATTATTAAATCACCCAGTCCCTTATTCATGTTTAGTTTATCTTGTTCACCAGCCCATACTGGTTCATATTACTCTGGGGTTTAACTTTTCCTTCAGGTAGTCGCGTTGGAGTCACAAACTTATTTCTTTAAATGAGGATATGACTTTATGGCCTATACTCTTTTGTTGTCTCAAGGCCTATCACCTCTTGTCTTTTCCTTTACTTGACTATAGATTCTGTAATACCGCCATCTTTTTGATCTACCATTGTCATCCATGTATCACATCTTACTCATAATGCATCATTAACTCTCTTCTTACTTCCTACTAACATTTATATCTATTACTTTATTCCAAAAACTTGAACAAGATATTCTTTTGCTTTTAGCTCCCCTTTTCTCCATCCACTGGGTCTTCGGGTTGCCTAGTATTATTTCTCTACTAGGGACGGGAGTCATACTAAGATAATATTTATCCTTTCCAGGTTTCCAGTACCTGTATTTGTAGCACTTATATCTAGCTGTACTTTTTAGAGTGCACCATCTAGGTGTCTCATAAAGAGATCCATTAACACCTTTGTAATATCCTTCAGAAATATCAACTAACACAAACAATCCATTTACCATTTTGGGTTACCAACCCTAGCCGGATCCTAATATCCTGTTCTTTTCTTAAACTACACATGTTAGCCCCCAGTAGAGTATAACTGAGATGGGTGTGGCCAATTATACATACATCTATTACTGTTTAAGGTAAGTCACAATGCTTATGCTTTTCTGCCGGAGTTGAAAGTACCGATAATCTTTGTTAACTGGGTACCTCGTACCCTTCTCATCTTGATCCTTTTACTTATTGAAGCTTGTATCTATCTTCTGAATTTATTGTTGCCTTTCACCATTGAGGTGTATAGATATTCTTGCCTTAAGGCTACTTATCAAGAAGCTTACACGTAAGGTACACACATGTTCTGTTGAAGACCTCACATTTATCTATCATAGAAATGATGCAAACTCGAGTTCTTCTAATTCAATACTTCCACAGCTATATCTCTTATCGATCATCTTTCTGAATGTAGGCATCGTCTTATTACAAATAAAATAGAAGTTCGGAATTCGAATTCTTATAAGTGAGCTCTAGCACACGATCTAGAGTAAGAAGAAAGAGTGACAATCCTAAATGCCCTGTAGCCTCCTTCTTATAAGTGTGGTGCACGACACACCCATAAACAAGACTCTATTAGACAATGACTTGTAGATTCCCTAGGACATAACTGCTCTGATACCACTTTGTCACGACCCAAAACGATGGGCCGCGATGGGCACCCAGTACCTTACTCGACCGAGTACCAACGTAATGTATCTTTCTTATTACATCATCATATACCCGTGACATACACGCCTAATAGGGGAACATAATCATTTATAAACTCAAAACATAGGCCGACAAGGCCGTACTATCTTCCACGTATATGACACATGTCTACAAGCCTCTAAGAGTACATAAATATCATAAAGGTCGGGATAGAGTCCCGCCATACCAAACAATACCTGTCGAAATCATACTAACCAAACAAGCGACTCCGGAGCAAATGGAGCGCACCAACATCTTCCGCTGAGCTGATAGCCTACTTGGAGGGCTCTCGACCTGTCTATCGGGACCTGCGGGCATGAAACGCAGCGTCCCCAGGCAAAAGGGACGTCAGTACGAATAATGTACCGAGTATGTAAGGCACATAAATAAGTACATAAGAGACATGGAAGAAATATAAAGCACATGACTCAACCAGTAAGCCTGAATAGCTTTGTAAATCATAAATTACTTTTAGCGTCAAGCATATGCATATGAATGTCATGTTGTGCATAACATCATCAGCCTCTGCGGGTATCCCATCATATAATATGGGCCACTGTGGGCAAAATCATCATCGTATACCAGTTGATCAGGTGGTGGTGCGTACATAACGCTATAACCTTTCCCATATCCGATATACATATATATACATACATATATACGCGTATATAACATCGTTTGAATATACATACATATATACGCGTATATAACACTGTTTGAACGATATTTCAGCCACTGTGGGCAACATCATCATCATATACCAGCTGATCAGGTGGTGGTGCGTATGTAACGCCGTAACCTTTTCCCATATCCCATATACATATATTTACATATCTACGCGTATATAACTCCATCTGGTCATGGGTAAATGGGCATATGTAAATGCATGAAATGCATATGAAATACGTCAATAAAATATCTTGGTAAGTCATAAAGCCATTATGCCTCTGATTAATATGATGAAATAAACTTTACCAACATACATATTTTTGAGACCGATGAACAGAAGATAATAATAATTCTCATGGGGAATCAAGAATATAGATACCCCTACTATTTCTATGAATAAATTTTTTTATAGAAACTGTGTATTTGCTCGTTTCTTTAGTATAATTTGGACCATGCCAAAAGAAAGAAGGGATAGCCTTAACATACCTGGAGTAGGCAATAATCCATGTGATATTCTTGAGAAAGATTGTACCGTGCTCTCTTAGAACTGGAAATCCCATTGCTATTACGCAGCATGACATTGTATGATAATTGTGCTCGAAATCCGTTACCTTGCCTAATTCTAATTCACGTTGCTAATGTTAGTTTTCGAAATTTGAAGGAATTTTGTAGGATTTTTTGTAACGACCCGGCCGGTCGTTCCGTGAGATTTACCCCGTTCCCCCTATTTCTGCATTTGTTATGTATTGCTAGCCTGTTTTTGTTGTGTTGGGTCAGTTGGTTTGGGTTTGGAGTGATTATGGTGAGACTTGAGGCATTTAGTCTCTCAAAGTAGCCTAATAGTTGAGAAAGTCAACTGAGAGTTGACTTATTGGTAAACAACCTCAGAATGCGGATTTTATGGCTCGGATATCTTCGTTAGTTGATTTGGGACTTAGGAGTGTGTTCAGAATATTTTTGTGATGCCTGGTGTAGAATTAGGCTGGAATTGACGAAAGTTAGTTTTTTGTTGATTTCCGGTCGGCAGTGGAAAATAAGCTATCAAGGTCGGAATAGAAGTTCGGAAGTTGGAACAGGTTCGTAATGTCATTTTGGATATGTCTGCAAAATTTTAGGTCAATCGGAGGTGTTTTGGTTGGTTTCGGCGTAGTTGGCAAAATTTGGAAGTTTCAAAGTTCATAAGCTTGAATTTGATGTAATTTTGGTGTTTTTGTGTTGTTTTTGGTGTTTCGAAGACTCGACTAAGTGGAATGATGCTACGGGGTGTGTTGGTATGTTTGGTTGGGGCCCCGAGGGGCTCGAGATTGGTTTTGGGTGGTTAACGAGAAGTTTGGAGTGACTTTGGTAAATCTGCAGGCTGCTGTTGCTGGTGTTTTCGCACCTGCGAAAAGGGAGCCACAGGTGCGGTTCCGCAGAGCTGACTGGGCTCTGTAGGTGCGAGATTCGGCTGAGTGGGGAGTGGTCCACAGGTGCGAGAAATTTGTCGCACCTGCGATGTCGCAGGTGTGGAAGGAGTATCAAAGGTGCGGAATTGGGAGACCCCAGGGGAGATCGCAGGTGCGGAAGGAGCATCGCACTTGCAAAGCCGCAGGTGTAGAAAAGTGGCCACAGGCGTGGGATTGGCCCGTTAAGTGAGATGCCGCAGGTGCGCACCTGGTACCGCAGGTGCGGCTAATGGTCCGCAGAAGCGGAAATGACTGGCAGAACAGTATATAAAGGCCTCTGCAAAAATTCTCGTATTTTTCATCATTTTGCATGCGGGATGAGTTCTTTGAAGGTGATTTGGAGAGGGAAACTCAAGATTCTTCAGCAAAGGTAAGTTCTTTTGTTGCTAACATCGTTCCTATGCTATTTTGTTCGGATTAGGCTTGGAAATTTAAGGATTTGAGTTGGAAAAGCTTGGGAAGAAGGGGGTGGAGAATTGGAAATTCTATTGAGGTTTTTGGGTAGGCATTTGTGATCCGATTTTGATGATTTTGGTATGAGTAGAATCGTGGGAGGACGAGGTTTCTAGTGATGTAAAAATTATAGAATTCCGAGGCGTGGGCCCAAGGCTTGGGTTTGGCCGAATTTTGATATTTTTGCGTAATTTGATAGTTTTCGATTGGGTTGTGTTCCTTGGTTATATATTGATGATGTTAAACTTGTTTTGGCCAGATTCGGAGCAATCGGGAGCCAATTTGAGGGGAAAGAGCATTGCGGACTAGTGTCGCGATCCGATAGAGGTAAGTAATTGTTATAAATCTTGTCCTGAGGGTATGGAACCCCAGACTACCTATTTTCCCACTGATTTTGGAATGGCGCACATGTCGAATGACGAGTATGTGGCGCGTACTGATTTTTGGACTGGACTAGGTCCTCTCTGCGGCAACTAATGAGTTGCATATTTTTTTCTCAAAACCTTATGTTAAATTATGTTCTAAAGATTTGTGAAATATTTGGGCTATACGCCGTGTTTGGGGCCTCGTGCCGATCTGTTTAGACCCCTTGGGGGCTTTTTACTGCTTATTTCCTCACTAGTTGTTGACGATTGCACTTAGCATCATTATGCTTACTGTTTTTCGAAACTCAGCCTGATTTACACTACATGAGCATTAAAATGATGTTTTGGGTCGAGTACCCTATTTTACTGATTCGCCCGAGGGGCCTTTGAGTGGTTCTGCCGAGTGTGGACGAGGGCCAAGAGTGATGGTGAGGTGCTGAGTGATATTAGCGCTTGGGCTGAAGAAGCCCCTCCAGAATCTGTACACACCCCCAGTGAGCGCACCGAGTGCCGAGTGACGAGTGATTGGGAGGCATGAGTGATTGTGAGGTGCTGAGTGATTGTGAGGCATGCCCGAGAGGTTGATTATGATAAATGTTTTTTCCCGAGGGCCAACTTATGATTTTACTACATTCATTTGCATACCAAATCCTTTGTTTTAAAGTTGATAAAAATGTGCATTCTTTAAAGGACTTTTTTTGAAGTTGATTTTAAGGCATAATGATTTCGTATATCTATGTTATACTATTGGAAAGTAAGGGTGTGTATATTGTGACTTGATGGAATTGATTTTATGTGTTTCCTTGCTACTTATACTTGATTTATTTTTATTACGACTGAGTTGGCGTACTCACATTACTCCCTGCACCTCTGTGTGCAGATTCAGGAGCATATATCGACCATTAGTCTTTATTCCGCAGCGGAGCCAGATTTGTAGGATATAGAGGTAGCTGTTCAATGTTTGTAGCATCTCTGTTTTCCCTTCTTGTTGTGTTTAGCTTTGATTCGAAAGTTTTGTATTATAATAGTTTATTTTGGCTTATTTCTCTAGATGCTCATGACATGTTGGCTCCGTGTTTTGGGGATGGCAGTATTGTATCATATTGGCCTATTGTATTAAGAAATTTTCTGTATATTTTTATGAAATTCTTGAAACTTGAACGGGATTTTCAAAAGAAATTGCGAACATGCGGGTGGTTGGCTATCCTAGTTTCACGATAAGCGCCATCATGCCAGTTAGGATTTGGGGTTGTGACAGTTTGGTATCAGAGACCTAGGTTACATAGGACTCAACGGTCATGAGCAGGTTTAGTAGAGTTTTTCGGATCGGTACGGAGACGTCTGTACTTATCTTCGAGAGGCTACCGACTTTTAGGAAACATTTCTATCTTTCTTGAACTCTTTTGTGCTGATCCATTGATTCTTGAAATCTGAACTTATGTTGTTTCATTCTCTTACAGATGGTGAGGACACGCTAGAGAGAGTTATCAATTACTCAGTATGTGATGAGGTTCTCCGAGTTGGCTAGGAATGCTTCTGAGATTATCCCTACTGATAGGGAAAGGGTGAGGAGGTTTGTAGATGGTCTTTCTTATCAGCTTCGATTATTTATAACTCGGGAGAGAGTATCGGGTGCTTCATTCGAGCAGGTTGTTGACATAGCTCGAGATATTGAGTTTTTTCGCCGTCAGGAGCGGGAGGATAGGGAGGCCAAGAGGCCTCGTGGTTCGGGCAGTTCCAGTGGTGCTCCCTTCAGGGGATAGTTTCAACAGGGTAGGGGCCGTTCATTCAGGCCCCCTCAGTCAGACCGTCCAGCATATGGTGGTGCCTCCTCGGGGCAGGGTCCCCGTGGTTCTCAGTCAGGCCGTAGTTCATTTGGTACCCTCCCAGCTCAGAGTGCAGCTCGAGCACCTCCAGATCAGGGTTCTTCTATGCAGGAGTCTTCTATTGGTCGTACGGGTGTTAGGGGTTTCTATCAATCCCCGCCTCCAGCTCCAGGGAGTTGTTTTGAGTGTGGAGAGTTCAGGCACGGGTAGAGGCAGTGTCCCCACCATTTCGATGGATCTTCTCAGCAGAGGGGCCAACTCTCGAATTCAGCTCCAGTCACTTCACCACCCGCCCAGGCAGCCAGGGGTGGTGGTCAGTCAGCCAGAGGTCTACCTAGAGGGGGAGGTCGAGCAGGGGGAGGTCAGGCTCGTATGTATGCATTTCCAGCTAGGCCGGATGCTATGGCCTCAAATGCCGTGATCGCAGGTATTGTTTCAGTCTGTTGCCGTGATGCCTTGGCTTTATTTGACCCTGGTTCCACATATTCCTATTTCTTCATATTTTTCCATTTTTATAGATGTGCCCCATGAGTCTCTAGTCACCTCTGTTCATGTGTTGACTCCGGTGGGCGATACCGTTATTGCGGACCGTGTGTATCGGTCATGCATGATATCTATTGGGGGTCGGGAGACCCGAGTGGACCTACTGTTACTCAGCATGGTCGATTTTGATGTGATATTGGGCATGGATTGGTTATCTCCGTGCCATGCTAATCTTGATTTTCATGCTAAGACCATGACCTTAGCTATGCCGGGGTGTCCGAGGGTTGAGTGGAGAGGTTCTTCCGAGTATATGCCTAGCAGGGTGATTTCTTACCCGAAGGCTCATCGCATGGTTGAGAAAGGGTGTTTATTTGTCCTTTGTGAGGGATGTCGGTGGTGAGACTCCCGCTATTGACTCAGTTCTTGTGGTCCGTGACTTTCTGGATGTGTTTCCTGCAGACCTGCCAAGCATGCCACCTGACAGGTATATTGATTTTGGTATTGACCTGGTGCCAGGTACTCAGCCTATTTCTATTCCACCATATCGTATGGCACCAGCAGAGCTAAAGGAATTGAAGGATCATCTTCATTAGCTCCTAGATAAGGGGTTCATTTGGCCAAGTGTGTCACCTTGGGGTGCACCTGTGTTGTTCGTAAAGAAGAAGGACGTGTCCATGCGTATGTGTATTGACTATCGGCAATTGAATAGGGTTATGGTGAAGAACCGGTATCCCTTGCCATGCATTGATGATTTGTTTGACCAGCTTCAGGGAGCCAGAGTGTTTTCCAAGATTGATTTGAGATCTGGGTATCATCAGTTGAGGATTCGGGATTCTAACATTCCGAAGACTGCTTTCAGGACCAGATATGGTCATGATGAGTTCCTGGTTATGTGATTTGGGTTGACCAATGCCCCAGCTGTGTTCATGCAATTGATGAACATTGTGTTTCAACCTTATCTTGATTCCTTCGTCATTGTGTTCATTGATGACATCCTAATTTATTCTCGTAGCCAGGAAGAGCATGCTCATCATTTGAGAATTGTGTTACAGAGGCTGAGGGAGGAGAATCTTTATGCGAAATTCTTCAAGTGTGAGTTTTGGCTTTGTTCGGTAGCTTTCTTGGGGCACGTGGTGTCTAGTGAGGGTATTCAGGTTGATCCAAAGAAGATTGAGGCAATGTAGAGTTGGCCCAGACCGTCCTCAGCTACAGAGATTAGGAGTTTCCTTGGTTTGGCGGGTTATTACCGTTGCTTTGTGGAGGGATTTTCTTCTATTGCTTCGCCTTTGACCAGATTGACCCAGAAGGGTGCTCTATTCAGATGGTCTGATGAGTGTGAGGAGAGCTTTCAGAAGCTCAAGTCAGCATTGACTACAGTTCCAGTACTAGTTTTGCCTGCTGGTTCAGGTTCTTACACAGTTTATTGTGATGCTTCTAAAGTTGGTTTGGGAGCGGTATTGATGCAGGACGGTAGGGTGATTGCCTACGCGTGCAGGCAGTTGAAGGTGCACGAGAAGAATTATCTGGTGCATGATCTTGAGTTAGCTGCCATTGTTCATGCCTTGAAGATTTGGCGGCATTATTTGTATGGAGCGCAGTGTGAGATGTTCACTTATCATCACAGTTTGCAGTATCTGCTGAGACAAAAGGACTTGAATTTGCTCCAGAGGAGATGGTTGGAGCTCCTCAAGGATTATGACCTCACTATCTTATATCATCCTGGGAAGGACAATGTAGTGGCCGATGCCTTGAGTCGCAGAGCAGAGAGTTTGGGGAGTCTAGCCTACCTTCCAGTAGCAGAGTGACCATTATCCCTTGATGTTCAGGCCTTGGCAGGTCAGTTGGTGAGATTGGATCTATCAGAGCCCCCGCGGGTGTTGGCTTGTGTAGCCTCCAGGTCTTCTCTTTATGATCAGATTAGAGCACGCCAGTATGATGATCCATATTTTCTTGTTCTTCAGGACAGGGTCCGTCGCGGTGATTCTAGGGATGTGGATATTGGTGATGATGGGACATGAGGATGCAAGTCCGGATTTGCGTGCCCAATGTAGACGGGCTTCGAGATTTGATTCTAGCAGAGGCTCATAGTTCGCGGTATTCCATCCATCCGGGTGCTGCGAAGATGTATCTGGATTTGAGGCAGCATTATCGGTGGAGGAGAATGAAGAAGGATATTGTGGAGTTTGTGGCTCGGTGTTTCAACTGTCAGCAGGTCAGGTACGAGCACTAGAGACCAGGTGGATTGCTTCAGAGGTTTGATATTCCGGAGTGGAAGTGTGAGCGAATCAGCATGGACTTCGTAGTTGGACTCCCACGGACTTTGAGGAGGTCTGATGCTATATGGTTTATTGTGGACTGGCTGACCAAGTCCGTACACTTCATTCTTGTTGGTACTACTTATTCTTTAGAGAGGTTAGCTGAGAATTATATCAGGGAGATTGTCAGAGGCACTCAGTTCACATCTCAGTTATGAAGAGCCATGCAGAGAAAGTTGGGTACTCAGGTTGAGTTGAGCACAACGTTTCATCCTCAGACTGACGGGCAGTCGGAGCGCACCATTTAGATTTTGGAGGGTATGTTGCGTGCTTGTGTGGTTGACTTTGGTGGTTCATGGGATCAGTTTCTGCCACTAGCAAAGTTTGCATATAATAACAGCTATCAGTCGAGTATACATATGGCTCCATATGAGGCTTTATATGGTAGGAGGTGCAGATCTCCAGTTGGTTGGTTTGAGCTGGGCAAGGCTAGGCTATTGGGCACATACTTGGTTCAAGATGCTTTGAGTAAGGAAAAGTTGATTCAGGAGCGGCTTCGCACGGCAGTCTAGGCAGAAAAGTTATGTGGACCGGAAGGTCCGAGATGTGTCTTTCATGGTTGGGGATAAGGTGTTGCTGAAGGTGTCACCCATGAAGGGTGTTATGAGATTCGGGAGGAGAGGGAAGCTAAGTCCCAGGTTCATTGGGCCATTTGAGGTGCTTCAGAGGATTGGGGAGGTGGCTTATAGGCTTGCTATGCCTCATAGTTTATCGAGTATTCATCTAGTATTCCATGTTTCGATGCTCTGGAAGTATGTTAGTGACCCTTCCCATGTTTTGGAAATCAACACGGTTCAACTCGAGGGTGATATGTCATATGAGGTAGAGCCAGTGGCTATTTCGGGTCGACAAGTCAGGAAGTTGAGGTCTAAGGAGATAGTTTCAGTGAAGGTTCAATGGAGAGGGCAGCCGGTGGAGGATTCCACCTGGGAGACCGAGCGGGCGATGCGGGACATATATCTTCACTTATTTGAGACTCCAGGTATGTTTCTAGACCTGTTCGAGGACGAAAGTTTTTTTAAGAGAGGGAGGATGTAACGACCCGGCCGGTCGTTCCGTGAGATTTACCTTGTTTCCCCCATTTTTGCATTTGCTATGTATTGCTAGCCTGTTTTTTTTTGTTGGGTCATTTGGTTTGGGTCCGGAGTGATTATGGTGAGACTTGAGGCATTTAGTCTCTCAAAGTAGCCTAATAGTTGAGAAAGTCAACTGAGAGTTGACTTATTGGTAAACGACCTAGGAATGCAGATTTTATGGATCAGATAGCTTCGTTAAGTGATTTTGGACTTAGGAGTGTGTTCAAAATATTTTTGTGATGTCTGGTGTAGAATTAGGCTGGAATTGGCGAAAGTTAGTTTTTTAGTGATTTCCGATCGGCAGTGGAAAATAGTCTATCGAGCTCGGAATGGAATTCCAGAAGTTGCAACAGATTCGTAATGTCATTTTGGATATGTCTGCAAAATTTCAGGTCAATCGGAGGTGTTTTGGTTGGTTTCGGCGTAGTTGGCGAAATTTGGAAGTTTCAAAGTTCATAGGCTTGAATTTGATGTAATTTTGGTGTTTTCGTGTTGTTTTTGGTGTTTCAAAGGCTCGACTAAGTTGGAATAATGCTACGGGGTGTGTTGGTATGTTTGGTTGGGGCCCCGAGGGGCTCAAGATTGGTTTTGGGTGGTTAACGGAAAGTTTGGATTGAGTTTGGTAAATCTGCAGCTTGCTGTTGCTGGTATTTTCGCACCTGCGGAAAGGGAACCGCAGGTGCGGTTCCGCAGGAGCAGACTGGGCTCCACAAGTGCGAGACCTGACTGAGTGGGGAGTGCTCCATAGGTGCGAGGAATTTGTCGCACCTGCGATGTCGCAGGTGCGGAAGGAGTATCGCAGGTGCGGAATTGGGAGACCCCAGGGGAGATTGCAGGTGCGGAAGAAGCATCGCACCTGCGAAGCCGTAGGTGCGGAGAAGTGGCCGCAGGCGCGGGATTGGCCCGTTAAGCGAGATGCCGCAGGTGCGCACCTGGGACCGCAGGTGCGGTTAATGGTCCGCAGGAGCGGAAATGACTGGCAGAACAGTATATAAAGGTCTCCGTGAAAATTCTCTAATTTTTCACCATTTTGCATGCGGGAGGAGTCCTTTGAAGGTGATTTAGAGAGGGAAACTCAAGATTCTTCAGCAAAGGTAAGTTCTTTGGTTTCAAACATCGTTCCTATGCTATTTTGTTTGGATTAGGCTTGAAAATGTAAGGATTTGAGTAGGAAAAGCTTGGGAAGAAGGGGGTGGAGAATTGGAAATTCTTTTGAGATTTTGGGTAGGCAATTGTGATCCGATTTTGATGATTTTGGTATGAGTAGAATCGTGGGAGGACGAGGTTTCTAGTGATTTAAAATTATCAAATTCTGAGGCGTGGGTCCAGGGCTCGGGTTTGGTCGAATTTCGAGATGTTTGCATAATTTGATAGTTTTCGATTGGGTTGTGTTCCTTGGTTATATATTGATGATGTTAAACTTGTTTTGTCTAGATTCGGAGCAATCGGGAGTGAATTTGAGGGGCAAGAGCATTGCGGACTAGTGTCGCGGCCCGGTAGAGGTAAGTAATGGTTATAAATCTTGTCCTGAGGGTATAGAACCCCAGACTACCTATTTTCTCACTGATTTTGGAATGGCGCACATGTCGGATGGCGAGTATGTGGCACGTACTGAATTTTTGACTAGACTAGGTCCTCTCCACGGCAACTAATGAGTTGAATATTTTTTTCTCAAAACCTTATGTTAAATTATGTTCTAAAGATCTGTGAAATATTTGGGCTATACGCCGTGGTTGGGGCCTCGTGCCGATCTGTTTAGACCCCTTGGGGGATTTTTACTGCTGTTTTCCTCACTATTTGTTGACGATTTCACTCAGCATCATTGTGCATACTTTTTTTCGAAACTCATCATGATTTACACTACATGAGCATTAAAATGATGTTTTGGGTCGAGTACCCTATTTTACTGATTCGCCCGAGGGGCCTTTGAGTGGTTCTAGCTAGTGTGGCCGAGGGCCAAGAGTGATGGTGAGGTGCTGAGTGATATTAGCGCTTGGGCTGAAGGAGCCCCTCCGGAGTCTGTACACACCCTAGTGAGTGCACCGAGTGCCAGGTGACGAGTGATTGGGAGGCATGAGTGAGTGTGAAGTGCTGAGTGATTGTGAGGTGCTGAATGATTGTGAGGCATGCCCGAGGGGCTGATTATGGTACATGTTTTGCCCGAGGGGCTACTTATGATTTTACTACATTCATTTCCATACCAAATCCTTTGTTTTAATGTTGTTAAAAATGTGCATTCTTTAAAGAACTTTTTCTGAAGTTGATTTTAAGGCATGATGATTTCGTATATCTATGTTATACTATTGGAAAGTAAGGGTGTGTATATTGTGATTTGATGGCATTGATTTTATGTGTTTCCTTGCAACTTAGACTTGATTTATTTTCATTGCTACTGAGTTGGCGTACTCACATTACTCCCTGCACCTCTGTGTGCAGATTTAGGAGAAGATATTGAGCATTAGTCTTTATTCCGCAGCGGAGCCGGATTTGTGGGATATAGAGGTAACTGTTAAGCATTTGTAGCATCTCTGTTTTCCCTTCTTGTTGTATTTAGCTTTGATTCAAAGGTTTTGTATTATAATAGTTTATTTTGACTTATTTCTCTAGATACTCATGACATGTTGGCTCCGGGTTTTGGGGATGGCAGTATTGTATCATATTGGCCTTTTGTATTAAGAAATTTTCTGTATATTTTTATGAAATGCTTGAAACTTGAATGGGATTTTCAAAAGAAATTGCGAACATGCGGGTGATCGGCTAGCCTAGTTTCACGATAGGCGCAATCACGGCCGGTTAGGATTTGGGTCGTAACATTTTTAGAAGTCACATTACTAATCTTTACAAGAGCTTTTAATCTGATTGTATTGAAATGTTAAGAAGGAAAGTGTCTTAGGTTGCCATGTTAGGAAAGTGTCTTAAGTTTCTTAGGAAAGTATTTTCATTTAAAATCCTAATAATGAGGTGTCTCGTAGTCACTATATAAGATTGCCACTTATTACCAAATGACCCTTAGTCATTTGTTTGGCTATTTCTTTGCTTTCACGTGGGATGGGAGGAGATTTTAGTCTTTATCCACTAATTTATTAATTTATTAGGTAATGTCTCGCTATCCGGTAATTAACCATTTACCAGCATAATTAAGAATTATCTCAATTTACTTAAAATACTACTTATTTTTAATATGCCCTTTTTAAATCTCATACTATCACGGTCATATGGTACCTTGTACGATACTAGTCCATAAATATCAGATATTCTAGATCGGGCCGTATTTTATCCCAACATGTCAAACTTGGACGAAAATTCATTTTCTTTGACTTGCTTCCCATCTCACATTCACAAATTTACTCATCACTTGTTTGAAATAACATAATGCTTATAATCTCAAAATAATCTCATTCCCGATCTTACGTCGATTAACTTACGACGAAACTTTATCGTACGAAATGCGGGATGTAAAAATTGGTGCCCCTTTAGGGTTTTGCGGTGGTACATCGGCACCTGAAGCAACTGCGCCATTCTATTCGTGATCCTCAGGACCGTTGTTTTCATGTGCGTTTACTGAGTTAGACATTTTCTGATCTGAAATTGAAGATTTTTGGACAAGAAAAAGTGTAAAGAATAACTTGTGTGTTTAGAAAACCAGCACTAAAACAATCACTATTATTTTTAACCCCACGGTGGGCGCCAAACCTTTTACCTTGAAAATGTTAATTGCAATTATTTTTAATTATGTGATTCTAATAATACGTGATCTATTTTAATACCAATTATTTAGGCAGTAGATGCTAGGTGAGGAGTGAAGAAACGAAATAAGAGCAAAAAGTGTTGAAATTATGCAAACCGAACGGTGGAGGGACGGGGCCTCGAGCTTGGTCGGAATGGGACTCAAGGTTTGACTCGAGAGATTGTGTAAAGACCCGTAGAATTTATATCTAAAATAATGCTCGAATAAGTTCCCGAGTTGTTATAACTGTAGAAATTCTTAAAACGGACCTATTTTTAGTAAAAAGTACCCCAGAATTTGAAAGATATAATTTTCCAGAAATTGGGCATTATGCAACGCACTATGCGATCGCATAATGGGTATGCGGACCGCATAATGGTCGCATACATGGGCAGATCACTGCTCAAATTGAGGACAACTATGCAGCCAACACATTCTGGTTATGCGGACCGCATAATTGTTGCATTCTTTCCCCTTTGATTTTGTGAGGGAGGTTATGCGACGTACTATGCGATCGCAGAACAGGTATGCGAACTGCATAGTGGTCGCATACCTGGGCAGCGTGTTTTCCAATTTTGGCCCATTTTGAGGGCCATTATGCGACCAGAATGCGGACCGTAGAACAGGAATGCGATCGCATTCCTGACCGCATTCCGTGTCGGGGCTCCTAGTTTATAACTTTTAAAACCCGACCCCCTGTTCAATAAAACACCCCACCCCTTCATTTTTAACCATTTTCTTAACAAAATTAGAGAGAGCGGAGAGAGGGTTCTTGAGAGAGAAAGCTTCATCTTTATCAATTGGATTTTCAAAGTCATTCAGGCCTGGAAATTTCGAGTAATCATCTTCTTCTTCATTCTAACAGGTAAGAATCCCCAACCCCTTTCCATTAGTTTTCAGGTTTTAAACAAAAAGGGGACTCTCATGAATTGATTCTTGAAAATATAAGTTGATACCTTGCGTGCATGATCATTAATCTCCATGATCTAGTAAGAGGAAGTGGGTTGGAGTGAAAATTCACAAAGAAGGGGTTGTCAATCTAAGGGTCCACATAGCATTCGATAAAATGCCTAAGAGAGTACGTGTTGTATTCATGATATCCAATGCTAAGATAAATGTGTTAAATTGTGCACTATATTGACGGTACTAGACGGTTCAGTGAATTATGAGTAGAAGTTAAAAAGGAAATTCGACTCCAGGTATGTATGGCTAACCTTAATCTCTGTTAAATCACCATGTTGATGCCCAAATATACGGTATGAGTTTCTTGTGTAGTAACTGTGAAAAAATTATCTGTGGAATGATTGTGTTGAAATGTAAGACTTGATAAATGTCTAAATTCTAAAATGTGATGGTATGAAATGATGGTAATTAGCTAAATGTGTTTATGTACCTATGTACCAAGGGCCATGTAACAAGTGATGAAAGAAGGTCGGGAATTGATTTAATTGAACTTCATGATCATGGCAATATCTTATACGATGCACTATTGGTAAGATTATCGTGGTTTGGCTTCTTATGAGTTGTTGATTGAAATGAAATCATATTATTGTTGATGAACACCTTTGTGGTTAAATGATTGGTTGGTAAGAACTATTACGATCACATGATTGTTTGGTTGTTATGAAATGGTAGTCTTGATGGTTTGAAGCCATGTGATTAAATTGTGAACTGTTGTTGTTTCCTATGAATTGTGATGTCCGGTGGGATCAGGTTGCACGCCGCAACATGAAGGAATAAGGGTGGAGAGGTAAAAAGGGTGGAATTTAAATTGTCCGGTGGGATTGGGATGCGCGCCGCACCGTAATAAATGATGTTAAAATGTGATTGTCAGGTCGGATCGGGTTGCGCGCCGCAACATGAAGTAATAAGGGTGGAATGTTGAGAAGGAACAAGGGTGGAGTGTGATTGTGTTGAGATGAAAAATCTGTGAGACCCTTAATTGCAATTGTTCTGCATCACTGTGTATTACGTGTTGGTTTGCTTAACTGCTTGCTACCTGTGCATTTCCTGATTTTACTTAGGGTAAAATTTGTTCATACATACTAGCTCTATTTAATGGTACTAGCATCCCTTTTGCCGGGGGCGCTATATTTTTATATCGAATGTAGGTGGTTCCATAGCAGGCAATTCACCCCACCGTCAGTAGTTCCTCCTCCCTATCCTGTCAGCTGTACTGGTGAGCCCCACTTCCTCTCGGGGCCGTGTGTCGTTTATGCCACTTCCTTTTGAGTTTATTATGTATTGTAAGGTATAACCGGGGCCTTGTTGCTGGCAAGTATTGTATAAGTCCTTAGTATTCGTAGAGGCTCCGTAGACACACCGTGGGTGATGTACATATGTATTTTGGGGTAGTAACTGTGCGTGCTCGGAATCGTGGTCCATGTTGGTAAATGAATGTATGAATGTATGTACGTATCATGTATGCTTTTGGGTAATCAATTCTTGAAAATGTTAAAAAGGTATAAAGGAACTCAATTTTTAAATCTATGTTTAAACACAAACTTGTTACTTCATAAGGGATAATGTATATGGTCAACATGGGGAAATGCATGGGGTAGGAAAGGTGAATTTAGGTCCGCTTGACTGGGGTCACCCGGTTGAGCGCCGGTCGTGTCCCTTGATTTTTGGGGCATTACATATTGGCAGAGGTCTATCGGAGGGAATACAACAATATTGAGGGCCTGGAAGATGGCCTCTTTATGGTTAATAACGAGAAATAAATGAAGAACAAATAAGGAACACAATAAATGAAAAGCAATTAATCAATGAAACATAGAATGATTTAATTAGAGAGCAAAGGATGTTCTTGTTCTTGTATTGAATATAATGTCTCTTACAAAGTGACAAGGGTCCCCTTTATATATGAGGAGGAATCCCAACATAGTACATGTGTAATTATTACAAAAGAGATATGGTTGGTACAACCATTTAATGCCACGGTACGGGCTTGTACTATTTTGCGTACTTGGTTAGCTTTAACCATGTGCCTTTTGGGAATTTCCCGCCTTTCCACGCTGATCTTCGATTCGCACTACCCTGAGGTCGAGGACCTTCGATATGCTTCCTCGATACCACAAATCGAACCTTCGAGCCTTCTGAGCGCCGTAATGATCATAAAATTGGGTTCTCCGATTTTAGCCGTATACAAGGTCCAAAACCTCCTGGACCATAGGTATGGGACGGGTAGTGCACACGTAGGGCACCGACATAGAATTGAATTAGAGCGCTTTTAGGTACACAACTTTAATATAGTAATCGAGTAGCAGGAGATGATAATCTATGCTCGCTGAATAGTATGAGTAATACCCCATCTCGAGGGAGTTACGAAATATTATTTGTGTTGCATGGGGTGATCCTCTAGGATAAAAAAACATAGGACCCCCTCCCACTTTTTTCCTTATCTTATTAGGATCAACGTAGTTGTTCTCATTTTTTCGAAATATTTAATAATAAAATTCTCAAACTTTGTGCTCTATTCGTTTATTTGACTAATCCATATAATTTAAGTTCGGCTGGGATCCACAGTTGTGGACCACGAAGAGTGCCTAACACCTTCTCTTCGAGGTAATTTCGAGCCCTTACCCGATCTTTGGTGATGTAAACTAGTTGAACTAGAGTCATTTGCAAATAGGTTCCCTAACACACTTTAATTGTTAGGTGGCGACTCTTCTCTTTTAATACCGATTTAAAAGAGTTGTCACACGTCGAAACCCGATTTCGTGAGAAAAAGGGGCGCGACAACATGGCGACTCTGTTGGGGATCTACACTTAGGCTCTTACCATAGTGAATTTCGCTTATATGGATTAGTCTTCTTTGATAAAATGTAATTTCCTCTTCCCTTTTATTTGCTGCTACATGCACATCTCTCTCCTATTTTCATTTTAATTGTCTAATTCATTGTTACATGCATATCCCTCCCCTATTCTCCATGTATTTGAATTCTTTGTAATGTGAAAATCCCTTCCCTTCTCCACCCTTCCTTGCTTAAATTGGTTATAACGTGCGTATTCCTTTTCCTATTCATCCTTATTTGCTCTAAAATGCTCTTTATTGGTTTAAAAAGTGCTACATCATGTCTCTCCCACCCCTAATCCCTTGATTACTTTATTATAATCCATATATTCCACAAACTAACTTCTTCTTTTGTTTTTCTTTTTATGTCCTTTATGTTTTATCTTAATAATGTGTTTATTGCTGTAATATATTTATCATGCAAATACTTGGCAATGTGTTATTATCCTTGCATAAAGCATGCTCCACATGATATTCCACTTATGCCCAACTAATACCATAGCGGCACTTGATAAGTGTCCGCGCTCTTCCAAAATTACCCTTTTAATTGGAAAGGTTTATTTGCGGTAAACTAGTCGATTAACGGTGCAATCAATGCTTCTGTCCCTTTTTCTCTCAAGTTGTCCACTTGAGAGTACCAGTCTAGACCGTACTAGAAACCTTACTCGGATACCAATTGTGCATGCATCATGTCAAACCTAGTATGGGTTGGAACATTGTCCGCGTGATAATCCACTAAGATAAGCCTTGTTGAATGTCCGATGGGATTTCCATAATCCCAATGGACACTATCACGTTATGTGCATTATGATACGCTCAAATTACACCTTAGTTAATACTGTAAAGCGGTCGATGTCAAATATAATAACCCAACTAGGTTGGGGTCGAATCCCACAGGGAATATGTTTGAAAAGATTACTTGTGTAGTGTGAAACTTGACTTAAATCATAATTCTATTCCGATAGCTAAAAACAGTGTTGTAATTGAGTGAAATGAAGGCAAGTATAATATTGTGAGATTGTAATTAATTTGATTAAAGAAACCAAGGTTGTGTCCCCTTCAATGGAATGTAATGATATCAGTGTTAATATGATATATTCCTAATGGGAGGTCCTTTGATATGCAAATAATTTCTAAATGACTACTCAATATTTTTCAATAGTTGAGTACTATTTCCTCTTTATGATTTTTTCAAATATAAAAGAGTTGAAATTAAGAATAATCAATTTATGCCAAATAGAATCCACTTATTCATAAGCGATTCTATTAAACAATGTTTAAAGCCTTGAGTTTTTCATATTCACTTCTACCAAACACTGACACACTTTTCCAAGTAAAGAAAGAGTAAAATGACATTTGTTAATGTTTGCAACCACCAGCAATAAATGAAGAATGAGAAGTGAATAAATATCAACCAACCATTATATATATATTCAATGGTAAACACCCATTAACATTACACCCATTTACGGTCCACAACCTTAGTATTTAAAACTAGCCACTTATCCTAAAATATGAAAAGAGAACAATAATTAAAGTCATAATGCATACAAAAGTGCAAGAATCATTCTTCTAAAGCTTCCAAAATAATGAATTTTCAATTCCTTTGATGCGAGACTAGAATTTATGGTTTAACACGTTATATGCCTTACATTTTATGTGCGTTAATGATAAAAATACACTTTGTATGTGCATAAAGGAGTTTATTTCATGTGTAGGTGAATTGGAGATGGAAACCGAGCTAAATGGATGCAAATACATCAAAAATACGCTTAAGAGTCAAAAAGGAAACACCCAGGCATTAGCCGGGCGTTTGGCCCCTAAAGCCAGGCTGTCCCTGGCGTTAGTGGGGCGTTTGGCCCCTAAATCCAGGCTGACCCTGGCGTTAGGGGGGCGTTTGGGCCCTAACGCTAGTCTTGCCCTGGCTTTAAGGGGGCGTTTGAGCCCAAACGCCTAGGTCTCGAGGTCCGGTCAATTCCGAGTTTTGAAGAGTTTAAGTGTTTCCCGATTGGAATAAAAGTCTCCTATACGTTTAGGCTTTATCCTAAACATATAAATAGACCCCAAAACACAACTTGAAGGGGGATTTCGAGGGAGGAAGCCATTGAAGAGAAGTAAAAACATCGATTTGTACAACTTTTATTCATTACTTTGTAGTTTAATTATGCAAGTCATTTTGGATTTGATTCTTATGAACATGTTTAGCTAATTTCTTTAACCTAGGGTTTTGGTGGAACCCGTTGGGGGGACAAACTTATTGTGTTATTAATATAGTTCTGATTGGTTGATTAATCTCTATTTGTTCAACTACGTTCTTGTTGTAGTTAATTGAATGGCCATCAATTAGCTGTGCCTATTTATTATGTATCTACTTGAGAGAGAGTGCATATTTAGGTAGTTGTTTGAACAACATCACTCCCGGAGTATAGACGAAAGTCATAACCGAGGGTTTAGAGGTTGGATTAGAGATAACGATACCTCGGGTGCAATCTAAAGTGAACTGTAATGCAATCTAGCTAGCGTAACTTGAGAGAGTGCGTCTAGTAAATTATCATAATTACTTGAGAGAGATTTATGGTAGATAGAGTGTTCATGATTGATAGAGAAAACTAATCAAACTATAAGAAGTATCCGAGAATGAAGTTCACCGACGGGGGAAGCCATAACTTTAGACCTTTATTACAATTGTTTACACCTTATTGTAGTTAATCTTTAGTTTTAATATTTTCATTCAGTTGTAGTAGTTTAAACAACACCAAGTGAAATTTTAGTATTCTGACAGCTTGCTTGATACGTTAACTCCCTGTGGGATCGACTCTGGGCTTAATACCCCAGATTATATTTGCAACGCCCGTTTAGTCTTTTATTAGACATAGTTGAGCATGATCAACCTTAAATTGTAATCTCTTTTTAAGACCAGATAGCCCACAAAAATCCTAATAAATCTATTTATATGGCTAAAAGTCGGAGGAAAAATTAGACAAAAATGTCCCTGCAAAGTAGTTATGCGACCGCATACTGGTCGCAGATCACGTATGAGGTCCACATATCTTCAAATTCATCACATAACCTCAAGTTGTTGAACCCAGTTCTTGGCTGCATTACAGTTGCGCGGTCCGCATAACCATTATATGACCGCATATTCCTCCGCAGAAGTTCCTCTCAGGTTCATTGATCTGAGTTATGCGGTTACTATGCGGTCCGCATAAGTGTTATGCGACCGCATAATGGATCACATTTTCACCTCTTCAGTTTCCCAAAATCTGCTTCAATTTGCGATGGTTATGCGGCCCGCATATGATTTATGCGACTGCATAATTGTCTAATTTTTGGGTCCTCAGGCCTCATGCACTGCAAAACATCAAAAGTTCATAAGAATTGACTCAAAATGCATTGAAAGATGATCTAAAATCTATGTAATTGGTATCAAATGTGCCGAAATTCTATGGCACATCAACATTCCCAACTTAAGCTTTTGTTTGTCGTCAAGCAACTAGAACAAAAATTATTCTATCCTAAACTCTTACCGAAGTTACAAAATAGTAGTGACCGTGGATGGTTTTGACTGTCAGCTAATAAGCATGTAACTTCATTTATTTAGCCTTCCTGGAAGACAACTATCACTTAACAATGCGATTAATCAGCTTGTGAACTTTGAGCCTCGACCAAACTGACAAAATGTTACTCTCACCTAAGTGCACTTGTACTCTATTTCAAGAACCTAACTTCTGTTAAATCTTTCAATTCATGCGCACTCACAACAAGGAAAATTCCCAAATCACTCATATTTACCACAGATGCAATCAAACACTCTTTCACTCAGAACGAAAGCTACATGTTACAAGTATCGGTCCATATGCTTTCCCTTATTTTAACTTGTTGCTATCTCAGGAATGATTGACTGTAGATCACCTAGGACTTATCACATGTTGTAATGTAGGCTTCAGGACGGGTTGGATGAATATCTGGGAACGTAGTGGATATACCCTCCTTGAACTCTACATATACTTTGCTTTTTTACTACATAGCATTTATTTACCTCGAGTTACCGACATCGAACCACCTCAAAGTGTTTCTTAAATTTCTACAAGACTCCAATTTTTCTCTCTTTTTTTTATAAAAGCATTTCTTTTCGGATCTTCAGTTTTTTCATATATATACAACTTTGAGGAACAATGCCAACTTTTCCAATATCCACTTTGTACCGGCACCCCCAACTTAGGATTTTAGCCTCATTCTTACTCGTTCAAGGAGGGTTGGATTCAAAAGAAGGAATTATTTCATAATGGGGTAAAGGTTTGTAATGTGGTAGCCAAAGAAAAGGTTAAAGGCTCAACGGGGGTAACTAGGGTAATTTATGTACAGGGAAGGTCAATTTGTTATCAAAATTAGATAGTAGTCACAAAGATAACCTAATATCATCTCAGTGTCCAACCATTAGCCTGAGATTAGCATAAAGAAACCAACTGGGCAAGTTCTAGACATCACAAGTTAAACATGCGCATTATTTACACAAATCCTCACTCACTCATGACGCATGAGTTGTTCGACTCAACATACTTTCAACCCTCAAGTGAATGCAAGGCAACTCACAACTTTATCATATGATATGTAAAAGTCTAAGTAGACATAAAGTCAAAGAGCGAGCTTCAATTTCACAAGAATGACTAACAATAAAAACATTTTTTTTATATACCAAATAAGGAAGGGTACAATTTATTCACAAATATTTCCTTACATGTTTGAAACTAGACAATCACACCAAACAAGTCAAAATGTTCCATGCTACTGCCATGGTTCTACTATTACAGCCTTGGAAAAGAACCCGACGAATAAAAACCAAGGGGAATTCATATAGTCATTTACACAAAATATATCTACTCCACCCCCAAGTTACGAACATGCATTGTCACCAATGCATAAAAATTGAAAAGCAAAGTTTAGGGGCTTCCTGGGGTGCACTAAGCGCTCGGAGGGTCTGGAGCATGCTGGGTAGCTGTGGGATCAACTCCTAGCTCTGTGTCACTAGCAAGTGGAGCCTTAGACTGTGTGGTAGTGGTCTCTGAGACTGGAGCAGGAAGCACCACTTGCTGTGAGGCTGAAACAGGAGTTTGGGAGCTGCTGGACTCTCCTAGAGATGCCTGTAGGGTCGCTGGATATGCCTTGGCGACCATGTCAGCAAGTGAACGTGCAATTTCTCTCTGCACGTCTGCCTCCTCTACAACATGAGCCTCTGTAGGACCATCATATGTAGAAGCAACCACCTGCTTACCCTTATAATCCCACCGACCCTCAGTCTCCTCTACCAATGCGTCCTCGTCTGTTTCCTCATCATCAGTCGCTCTGTCATCAGATTCTTCTTTGGACTCTGTGGATCCTCCTATGAAGAAGTGTCAATGTGTACAATGGAATATGGAGTCTTTGAAGTCTCGTCACCCTATGCCTCCGGGGCTTTCATTATGTTTGAGAAATCCAACTCTAAGCCCGGAACGGAGGTCCCTTCACCCTGCTCACCCCCCTCCGGAACAAGGGAAGTCAAATCAAATTCCAAGTGCTACATCTTGTGCAACTCCACTTTCAGCTCACTAACATCTTTCCTAAGCTGTAGCATATCTCCAACCTCGCCCTTCTCAACCTTTTCAAGTCGCACTTCAAAGTGCGTATGGCGATCTTTATATGCTTTATGTTGTTGTTGAAGCACGTTCACTGAGGCTTGGATGGGTTACAAGGCTTACCTGATGAGATTGGGGAGCTCCTTCGTCAGCCGGTCCACCTTGGCGGTGGCATGCTGGGCTAGTAGACCCAGCTTTGAGATAGCTGGCAGGGGAACAAGTGGTTGTGCACTACTTGGCTGAGGAATGGTTGCGGAAGCAGCTGGAGCATCGGGAGCAGGAGGAGTGTTAGGCAGTGATGGGGGAGCAGAAGCAGGTGCTAGTGAGTCTGATGAGTGAGGGAGTGAGGTCTCAATCCGGATGTCTGTCTCCCTGTCTACTGCATCACTTATCTGAGTGATGTCAATATACTGGAGAGCTTTCGCAAATCGATCATGCTTCGGGACAGGTGGAACGTTTACAGCTTTGAAAAGAGTTGTGATCAAACATGGGAAAGGAAGAGAGGTTTGCTTTTGGTTTTCTCTAATTACCAGCTCTTTGAAGATAATGTGTCCCACATCAATCTTGATGCTCGATATGATGCATGAAATGATTAGGGCCTTTTCAATGTTGATGTCTGTCTCATTTCTACTCGGCATCAGACAAGAGCATATAAAGCTGAGCAAATATGGGCCTCCTGGGTGAGGTCCCGTATGATGTTGTGGAACACACTGCCAAATGATGTTGTCGGCGCAAATACGAAACAAGAAGGGCTCTTCCCAATAGTGTTGCCTACATTCTTGCAAGAAATTTTTCTTTTGGTATGTTTCCAACCCATCGGGTACAAGGTCACTAACCAAGTAGTTAGCAATATCGGCATACCAAGGAGCGAATGTCTCAGACAATGCCAATATATGCTCATCTGAAAAATTATCATTGATTTCAAATTTCTCTTTTTGCCTCCCTGCTTCTTCAAGCCTAGATAGGTGATCCGCAACTTGATTTTTTTGTTCCTTTTCGATCTTTGACTTCAAAGCAAACTCTTGCAAAAAAAGGACCTACCGAATCAATCTTGGCTTAGCATCCTTATTTTCCATGAGATAGCGAAGAGCAGCATGATTAATGTAGATTATCACCTTCGATCCTAACAAATAGGCCCGAAAATTTTCAAAAGCATAGACTATGGCATGAAGTTCTTGATCAGTCACAATATAATTAATTTGAGAACCATTGAGTGTCATGCTTGCATAATAGACATGATGAAGGACATTTTTATGTCGTTGACCAAGCACCACCCCAATAGCTACACCACTGGCGTCACACATTAGTTCAAATGGAAGAGACCAATCCGGTGTGACAATAATAGGTGTTGTGGTGAGCTTTTCTTTCAATTCCTCAAATTCTTTGAGACACTTTTCATCAAATACAAACTTAGCATCTTTTCAAGGAGCTTGCACATAGGGTTTGAAATTTTTGAGAAGTCCTTGATAAAATGCCTATAGAAGCCGGCGTGCCCCAAAAAAATTCGGACTCCCTTTACTGAAATGGGTAGAGAAAAATTATAAATGATTTCAATCTTTACTCAATCAATCTCTATGCCTTGTTTGGAAATTTTGTGGCCCAAAACAATGCCCTCATCCACCATGAAGTGTCACTTCTCCCAGTTTAGCACAAGGTTTGTTTCTTCACATCTTCAGATCACTTGTCTATGGTTTTCAAGACAATACTCGAAGAGTCACCCACTACTGAGAAATTGTCCATGAACACCTCTAGGAAATATTCCACCATGTACGAGAAGATCGACATCATACACTGATGAAAGGTAGCCGGAGCGTTGCATAGCCCAAATGGAATCCGGCTAAAGGCAAAAGTTCTATATAGGCAAGTGAATGTTGTCTTCTCTTGATTTTCCAATGCGATATTGATTTGGTTATAGCCAGAATATCCATCCAAGAAGCAATAGAATAACCTTCCCGCTAGTCGATCAAGCATTTGATCAATAAAAGGCATAGGGAAATGGCATTTGAAAGTGGCACTGTTATGCTTCTAGTAGTCCATGCAAACTCTCCATCCAGTCACAGTCCTTATTGGGATGAGCTCATTTTTCTCGATTTGGATCACGGTTGTGCCTCCTTTCTTTGGAACGTATTGCACCGGGCTCACCCAAGAACTATCCGCAATGGGGTAGACTAACCCGACATCTAACCACTTGATGATTTCCTTCTTCACCACCTCTTCCGTGGAAGGGTTTAACCTTCTTTGATGCTTTACACTAGGTTTACTTCCTTGCTCCAATTATATTTTGTTCTCGCAAATTCCGGCGGTAATCCCTCGGACGTCCGCTATTGTCCACCCAATGGATTGTCGGTGTTCCCTCAAGACATTCAATAAATGATCTAACTGCACATCATTCAACAAAGAAGAAACGATTACTAGTAAAGTGTCATTAGAGCCAAGAAATTTATTCCGTAAGTATGGTGACAGTGGCTTGAGTTCAAGTTGTGGTGGCTCAATAATTGAAGGCATTGCGGGGGGAGTGGCTCTACTCTCTAAGTCAAGAGAAAGCTTCCTTGGTGCATAAGTGTAAGACCCATGTTCTTCTAACGTATTCATCGATTCTATGTATGACTCGATGTCTTCACCATCAAAATTTACCAATATAACTACCAAAGCGTCACCTGGGCACTCTTCTTCCATCTTCATCTCACTTGCATCCTCTACCTCATAAACAACATCAATGATTGAGAAGCCTTTATATGTATGTGGCAACTTCATACCCTTGCTTGCTTGGAAGGTGACCTCTTCATCATTAACTCGGAACTTGATTTTATTTCGTTCTGAATCCATAAGTGCTCTTCCGGTAGAAAGGAATTGTCTCCCCAAGATGATGGGGATTTATTTATCAACGACATAGTCAAGGATCACAAAATCGACCGGGAGGAGGAACTTTCCCACTTTCACTAGGATATCATCTACAATTCCCACTGGTCTTTTGATTGAACGATCAGTCATTTGCAAGCTCATGCTTGTAGGTCTCGGCATGCTTAACCCCACTTGCTTGTAAATAGAAAGAGGAATAAAGTTAATTCTAGCCCCATTGTTACAAAGAGCCCTTGCAAAATCCCGTAAGCGAATAGTGCATGGAATGTTGAATGCTCCCGTGTCTTCTTTCTTTTCAACGGGGGTTGCTGCAATAATGGAACTAACCCGGTGAGTCACACTCACCACTTCATTCTTGGTGGTTCTTTTCTTGGTTATCAAATCCTTTAAGTATTTAGTAAAATATGACATCTCTTGAAAGGCTTCCACGAATGTTATGTTCACCGATAATTGCTTGAGAATGTCATAAAATTTCTCGAGTTTGCTATCATCAACCCTCCTAGCAAGTCTTTGAGGAATCGGAGGGGGAAGTCTAGGAATTGTTGCTAGATCTT
The DNA here is from genome assembly GCA_005239525.1 of Nicotiana knightiana. Taxonomy (NCBI): domain Eukaryota; kingdom Viridiplantae; phylum Streptophyta; class Magnoliopsida; order Solanales; family Solanaceae; genus Nicotiana; species Nicotiana knightiana. The sequence goes on along the minus strand of ML396871.1, from coordinate 11,064 downwards.
TTGGTGCCTCTTTCACCTTTTCCTTTACCTCTCCATGATTTGCTTCTTGGACTTGCACTTCTTTTGGGATCTTTTCAACTTCAACAACAATTGGAACTTCAAATTGTGCCTCAACCTCTTGCTCAAGATTGTCCACTCCAACTGTTTGTTCATTTTCTCCTTGAAGCACCTTCAAGCTTCGCGTTGTGATTGCCATGCAATAAGAAGTTGAACCACTCCCATTACCTTTAGGGTTTGCATTGTGTTACTTGTGAGTGTGCCCTTTAGCTTTGGATTTTGATCTCTTGACAAATCTCTCATTTGCATTTCTAGCTTTTGTATAGATACAGTGTGTGAACCCACAAGTTCGGCCATGTTTTTCATTGTACAATCACCTATTTCTTGATTTTGTAATATTCTTTCAAGAATTCCCTCAAACTTGGACTCACTTGAAGAACCTTCCTTATAATGCGAGGAGTTAGAGTATTGCCCCTTTGGTGGAACATAGGGGTTTGAACTCCGGTTAGCATAGTTGTTGTTGTTGGTGCTCCAACTACCTTGACTTGATCCACCTTGATCATTGCACCACTGTTGATGGCCTTGCCCTTGCGGGTTAGGCTTCCATTGATTTTGTTGGCGATAACCACCTTGAGAATTATGGACATAGTTTGCTTCCTTGCACTCTTAATTCATCATGGGTTGCATATCTTCCACAACATTTACTTTCTTTGTCTGACTTTCATGTGAACATCTTGGTTAGCAAATTAATGTTGGTGGCAAGATGGTAATTGGTCTCTCTCTGTGTTATCCTTAATCATGTTGGTCATAGAGGGAGTACCATATGCTATTCCATTTGTGGTATCTTCTGAGTGCCAAGCTTGGTTGTGCTCGGCCATCTTATCTAGAATTTGTGTAATCCTTGGGAATGTTTTGTCCATGAAAGACCCATACGCCATATTGTTGGATATCGATTGGGTCAACAGATCCAAGACCATGTAAAACTTCCCAAACAAGATTGTATCCGGAAAACCATGATTCGGCGACCTCACTAGGTATAGCTTGAAACAATCCCATGGCTCGTGTAGATGTTCCCCCGGTAGTTGCTTGAAGAAGAAAATTTTATCTATAAGCTCGGACTTCTTGATTTGTGGGAACCATTTGGCTAGGAAGGCACATACGAGTTCAAACCAAGAGTGAATGGAATGAGGTGGTAGATTTTGGATCCATTTCCTTGCCTCTCCATCTAATGAGTACTTGAATACCCTCAGTATTAAAGCTTCATCTGTCACATTGTTCTGCTTGTGCATCGCCTACACACCCAAGAAGTTTCTAAGATGTTGTGTTGGATCATCATCAGTAGAATTTCTGAATAATTCCTCTGTCTTAAGCATTGGGATTAAACCATGTTTCACTTTAAAGGTAGAAGCATCAAGTTGCGGAAGGACAATGGCTTTTGTATCCTCGATGTATTCCTGGATATCCACTAATATGTGGATATAATTCATGATTTAGCACATTATGTGCCTTGTATTTTACATGCTTTAATGATAAATTACACTTTGTTTGAGCGTAATGGAGTATATTTTTTGTGTAGATGAATTGGAGATGAAAATAGAGCTAAATGGATACTTAAACGTCAAAAGTGCGCTCGAGAATGGTGAAAAGGAGAATCCAGGCAAAAGCCAGCTCGACCAGGATTTAGCCTAGCGAGGCCAGCTTAAAGCCAGGCCCAACCAGGCGTTAACCTGGTGAGGCCAGCTTAAAGCCAAGATGAGGCTAGCGTTAGCCTGGCGACGCCAGACCTAAGGCCAGGTTTAGTCCGAGTTTTGAAGGATCAAATTATTTCCCGGCTTAATTAGGAGTTGACCTACACGCTTAGGGCTTGTCCCAAACATATAAATAGACCCAAAAATGCCATTTCGAGGGACTTTTGCAACCGGAGGCAAGAATAGCTTGTGGAGTACTACTTGGGAGTTCGAATCATTGATTTATACATCCCTTTATCTCTACTCTGTAATTTAATTATGCAAATTAATTTGGATATTGTTACTACGAGTATGAGTAGCTAAAATCATAATCTAGGGTTTTGATGGAACCTGTTGAAGAATGATTTTCTCGTTACGTTAATAAATATTTGCCATAGTATTCTCTCTATTTGTTCAACTATATGCTTATTGTTGTTGATTGAAGGGCCCATGATTAACTGTTCCTATTTAGTGTGCATTACTCGGGAGAGAGTGCATAGTTAGGTAGTTGTTGAACAACATCACTCCTAAGGTATACGAGGGATAAATACGAAGGGTTTAAAGGTGGGATTAGGGATAACGAAACCTTGGGTGCGATCTAAGTGAGCTATACTTAAGTCTAGCTAGCGTAATTCAGGATAATATGTCTAATATATTGTTGTAATTACTTGGGAGAGAGTTACGACAGTCAGAGTGCTCATGATCGATAGAGAAGACTTAGGCAAATTTATAGCAAACGTAGCGGAAAGCATTTCAAAAATAGGGGAAATCAGAACCTGAGATCATTCCAATTCTTGTCTACAGCATGTTCACAGTTAGTTCTTAATTATTGCATTTTCATTACGCAATATTTAGTTAGTAAACATCCAACCTATTACTTAAATATATATAAAGATTGAATTCGTGAATTAGTGTGAGTCCAATAGTTGTGATTGTCTCTGTTAATTCCCTGCGGGATTCGACTCTGGACTTGTTAACGAAATATATTTGCAGTGACCGCTTAGTCCTTTTTATAAGGCATAGTTGGGCGTGATCAAATTTTGGCGCCGTTGCCTGGGAATTAACGGTGTTATTAATTGCAGTTAAAAGAAGTGCAAAAATTCTTAATGTAGTCAATTTTCTTCAATTTCAAATGAATACATTGAAATTCTACGGTTTGTAGTCTTGGGTGTTACAGGTCCATGCCTAGAAACTCCTCAAGAACTGGTGAATTGTTTGAAGCATTATCAGATCTTGAGAAAGTTTTCAAGGCAGTTAATCGTGCAAACAAGAAAGGCAAACAACAACAGAACCCAAAAAAACAAATTGAACCAGACATGGATGATAAAATAGAAAATCAAAACAACAGGAACAATGAGGATAACGTGAATGACCCGATCGAACAGGTGGTGGTGCCTCTTGTGCCAGAAGCAACATTGTAAGATTGGGCGCAACCCACCGCTGACAACTTAGCAACCGCAATTTTAGTCCCGCAGATACAAGTTGATTCATTCCAAATCACAAATAACATGCTTCATCTGTTGCAGAACATGAGAATGTTCTCAGGGTCATACATTGAAGATCCTCAACATCATTCGAAGAATTTCATCTCAATATGTGCCACACAAAGACAACATAATGTGACACCGGAAGCAATATGACGGTTTTTAGTTCCATTCTCAGTGATAGGAGCGGCTCAGACTTGGCTTAATTCACTCCCCATAAACTCTATCACTACTTGGGAAGAATTAGTCAAGCAATTTGTGAACAAATTTCATCCACCTAATAAGACTGCTCAGCAATTTGATGAGATATTGAGTTTCAAGCATAAACCAACAGAGACATTACAAGAAATGTGGGAAAGGTTCAAAGGGTTGCTGGTGTTGTGTCTACACCATGATATTCCGGAGGAGATGTTGGGGCAGAGGTTTTAAATGGGTTTCGAAGATAGCTTGGAAGCCAATGTTGATGCTTCAACATGTGGAGTATTTTTGAGAAAACATTCAAAGAAAGCAAGATCTTACTTGACAAGATGGCACAAAAATCGGGATAGACGACAAGAAATGCTCCAACCACTCCTGTGGTTCACTCAGTGGCCTTAGATCCAGCTAACTCCATAGCTGAAAATATGGCCACTCTTATGACATAAATGAGAATCCTCACCAAGAAGGTTGATGAATCAGGCCAGAAACAACAGGTACACATAGTTGATGCAACTGATGGGGGTTTATGCACATCATGCATTAATCAACCATATGTTTGCTCGTGGAGTGCGGAAGTTGATCACCAACAATATCAGGAGAACTTGAATAATGTGGCCAACTACGGGGGGCAGAGACAAGATGGTCAGAATTGGGGTTAGCAGAATCAACAATATAGATCAGCCCTGCAACAACACATCAATAGAAACAATCTTGGGGCCATGCGACCTCAAGGTCAAGTGGTGCCTTACCAAAGGCAACAGGGCTATAACCATCAGAATCAACAACAGGTTTATCATCAATCTCCACAACAACACACTGGCAGACACGAAGATGGGTTTACTAGACTCAAGGGAATGATGAAATAGCTAACTAAAAGAGTAGACTCACATGAGTCAGCGATAAAGAACATTGAGATCCAATTGGGACAGATTTTGATGGATCTGAATAATCATCCCCAGGGGACGTTACCTGTAGACACACAAATCAATCCAAATGAGCAGGGCCTGAAATATCTAATGGCAGTGAGTATACGAAATGGTAAAGACCTAGACCTCGAACAAGAAATTTCTCGCGAGAGTAGACCTACCGAGACACTGGTACCAACACCCATTAAGGTAGATGATTCAGCAGGGTTGACTTAGGTGACGGTACAACATGCATAAGAGGATGCCAACAAAGAAAAAAAAGGTTGCAAAAGAGACTGAGGCAGCACACGAACTGATAGTGGAGGTAGTGCCTGAACAAGAAATAAACCAAATCACAGAGAAGAAGCGACCTTCAGCATGATTCCCGCAGAGACTGGCCAAGTATAAAAAAGATGAGCAGTACAAGAACTTCTTGGAGATGTTGAAGGTAATTCAGGTAAATATTCCATTGATTGATGCTTTAAAGAAGATGACTGGTTATGCAAAAATGATGAAGGACTTGATGTCTCGCAAGTTCGACTTTCAAGACTTGGCCACTGTTACACTGACTTAGACTTGTAGTGCTGTTGTGGCGAGACCCATTGCTGAGAAGCTATCTGATCCAGGGAGTTTCATAATCCCATGCACAATAGGAAACTATGAATTTGCTAAGGCACTGTGTGATCTGAGGGAAAGCATAAACATTATGCCCTTTGCTATCTACAAAAGGCTAGGGATTGGAAGAGCTAGACCCACGTCCATGATACTATAGTTGGCTGACAGGACAGTGAAGAGGCCCTCTGGTATTTTAGATGATGTATTAGTGCAGGTTAGGAATTTTGTGTTCCTAGAAGATTTTGTCATTCTTGATTGTCGGGTTGACAGAGAAATTCCCATAATTTTGGGAAGACCATTCCTCGCCACTGGGAGAGATCTAATTGACTGTGAAACTGGAGAGCTCAAATGATATTAAATGATGAAGAGATAACATTTAACATGCAGAAATCTATGCGGTGACTAAGTGAATTTGCCAATTTCTCACTAATAGATGTTGTGGATGTAATTTTGGAGGAGGAAGATGAGACATTGAACACTACAAACCCTCTAGCAGCTTGTCTCATGAACCTAGATAAAGCCACTGGAGAAGACTTGGCAGAGTGGGTACTTGCTCTCGAAGGCCAATGTTTTTGGAAGAGGGAGCTCGAATTTGAGCCCTTGCACTTAGAGGAAAGAAAAGCTCCCCCATCCAAGCCATCGATAGAAGAACCACCAAAGTTGAAACTGAAGCCACTGCCATCTCATCTCAGGTATGCATTCTTAGGACCTAACTCAACTTTACATGTTATTATCTAATCTAGTTTGTTAGATATGCAGGAAGAACAACTTTTGCATGTACTGACGGAGTGCAAAACTGCAATTGGTTGGACCATTGTAGACATTAAGGGTATCAGCCCAACCTTCTACATGCATAAGATTTTACTGGAAGATGGGCACAAATCTTCCAGAGAACATCAAAGAATGCTAAACTCCAACATGAAATAAGTGGTGAAGAAAGAAGTGATTAAGTGGTTAGATGCAAGAATAATATTCCCCATCTCTGACAGCAATTAGGTTAGCCCAGTTCAGTGTCAGCCAATGCAAGAGGAGAAGGACGAGGTAGATGAGCACTATATTCTGAAATTTTCAAGGCCGTCTAGGCGAAGTGACACTCCTCCATTGAAAGGCAAAAAGTGCATAAAGAATCATTTAATTCTTGGTTCGCAACAATTTGTATCACCTCAAGAGCATGATCATAGAGCAGGATCAAAACTTGGGGTCCAATTCATAAGTTCAAAGTTGAGGCAAAGGGAGCATGGAAAGCAAAGCTATTGGAAGGATGCAACAACAAACCAGATGGTTGGAACTAACTGTGAGGTACCTGCACGAAGGACCAGGCCTGGGGAGAAGTCTGAGTACCCAATTGCTAGTGCTTCGGCCTTGGCCTACCAGGGAGTTACTTTTACCATCTTATTAGTTATGATGTTCATTGGGGACAATGCACAATTTTAAGTGTGATGTGAGGAGATTGTCTGGGTGAATTTCTATGCTATTTTAGCTGTGCTAGTTTAATTGAATAATATTTTTTTAGAAAAATGAAAAAAACATAAATATGTGGGACTTTTTCCGACGATGGATCTCCTAGACAGTTTTCTTGAGGGAAGTAAGTCTAAAGAAAATACCAAAAATATTTTATTTAGGGCTGTGTAGTAATTCCCCCTTGGTTTTTCTTTGGGCCGCAGTTCTTTTCCAAGGGTTTTTAGTTGAACCGGGTGTAGGTAGTTTTAATATTTAGGAGTAGGACTCCATGATGGCTATGCATTTAATCACAGCAATATCTCTGAGCTTTGTGATGCCTTGAGAATAGTCAGTACTCTGGTTGTGACGCTTAGGCTCAATATTTAACTCTAGGATAAATACCTTAAATCATGAATTATTAAATTTGCTTAATTGCTTTGACTGGAGTATCGTGATAAAATCAATCCTGAATGAGTTTGTGCCCTGTATGTGTGAGGTTTATATGTATTCTGTGCATTGCATTTGATGTTTAGAACATGCCCAGTGTGTGTGCAAGGCAAAATAGTAGTCTTGTTCAGTCTTAGAAGTGATATAGGCATTTCTTTATTAAGCCAGATATATATAGAGTATCCACCTAAATATTATGTATCGTAGTTAACCCCTTTGAGCCTATAATCCTGTTTCTTTGGTAACCACATTACAAGTCGTACCCCGTTGTTTGAACGGACCATATATTTGAACCTTCTCACCTCTCATGAGCACTTGAATTGTGATGAATTATGGAAAAGTTAAAGTGTGGGATGGTGGGTTGGCTTTTGAGTGGAACAATGAAATGTGGAGAAAGGTGCACTGTATGAAAGGTGCACTTATATATAAATCCGGGTGGTGGTAGATTTTGATGTATTGGCGCTTAAAGAAGTCGGGGGTAAAATAGAGTGAAGTTAAGGTGGAATGTTGGTTTAACGTAAGTATGGGCTTGAAGGTTGAAGTGTTTGTATTAAAGTTTTCAAGGGAGGTGTAGTCACTTATATCCAAATGTATCCTACCCAACCCGCAGCCTACATTACAACCAATGAAAGTCCTATTTGATCTTAGACTGAATGAACTCGATTAGTGGAGTATTACACTAAGGGAAAGCTTATGGTACCTCATTTGGGGCATATGAATGTTATTTATGAGAGCGAGTGAATTTCCTACGTTATTAAAAAACATGGTGTGTGGAACTAAGGTCTTTGATTGGGCGAGGGCACGTGATTCATAAAGGAAATGTAATGTTGTTGACCTCCATGTTAGGGTAAGTAAGTGAACTGTGAATAAATCATGGTATTTGTGAGTCGGTTATTGAGGGGAGGATGCCAAACCTTTGTGCTTAAACTATTTTAACGATTCTTGGTATAATGAGTTAAGGGAATTGCTTAAATAGGTTGTGTCCATGAGTGTAGTTTGATTGCTCAAGGACGAGCAAATGTTTAAGTGTGGGGTATTGATGTGTGGCTATAATTCATGGTTTAGCACATTATTTGCCTTGTATTTTACATGCTTTAATGATAAATTACACTTTGTTTGAGCGTAATGTAGTATATTTTATGTGTAGGTGAACTGGAGATGAAAGTAGAGCTAAAGGGATAATTAAACGTCGAAATTACGCTCGAGAACGGTGAAAAAGAGAAGCCAGGAAAAAGCCAGCTCGACCAGGATTTAGCCTGGCGAGGCCAGCTTAAACTCAGGCTGACGCTGGCATTAGCTTAGCAACGCCAGGCCTAAGGCCAGGTCCAGTCCGAGGTTTGAAGGATCAAATTGTTTCCCGGCTTGACTAAGAGTTGACCTACACGTTTAGGGCTTGTCCAGAACATATAAATAGACCCAAAAATGCAACTTTGAGGGACTTTTGCAACCAGAGGAAAGAATAGCTCGTGGAACACTACTTGGGAGTTCGAATCATTGATTTCTATATCCCTTTATCTCTACTCTATAATTTAATTATGCAATTACTTTGGATATTGTTACTACGTGTATGGGTAGCTAAACTCATAATCTAGGGTTTTTATGGAACCTGTTGAAGAATGATTTTCTCGTTACGTTAATATAGATTTGCCATAGTATTCTCTCTATTTGTTCAGCTATATACTTATTGTTGTTGATTGAAGGGCCCGCGATTGACTGTTCGTATTTAGTGTGCATTACTTGGGAGAGAGTGCATATTTAAGTAGTTGTTGAACAACATCACTCCTAACGTATATGAGGGATCAATACGAATGGTTTAAAGGTGGGATTAGGGATAACGAAACCTTGGGTACGATCTAAGTGAGTTGTACTTAAGGCTAGCTGGCGTAATTCGGGATAATATATCTAGTTTATTGTTGTAATTACTTGGGAGAGAGTTATGACAGTCGGAGTGCTCATGATCGATAGAGAAGACTTAGGCAAATTTATAACAAACATAGCGGAAAGGATTCCGACAATAGGGAGAATCAGAACGTTAGATCATTCCAATTCTTGTCTACAACCTATTCGTAAATAGTTCTTAATTATTGCATCTTCATTATAAAATATTTAGTTAGTAAACATCCAACCAATTAATTAAATATCTCTGAAGATTGAATACGTGACTTTGTGTGAGTTCAATAGCTGTGATTGATAGGTTAATTCCCTGTGGGATTCGACTCCGGACTTGTTAACCGGAATATATTTGTAGCGACCGCTTAGTCCTTTTTATAAGGCATAGTTTTGCATGATCATCCGCAAAAGGATTCTCTTCTTCCTCATACTCGACCATGTTTACCTAGAACACCAAGCAAAGCAAGCAAAGTGTGATAGAATAGAGAAATATGTAAAGTAAAGTACACACTAATTAGTAATTTCAATACCATATTCCCCGGCAACGGCGCCAAAATTTGATACGCTCAAATTACACCTTAATAAATAGTGTAAAGCAGTCGATGTCAAATATAATAATTGATGAGTGGCTAGAATTCATGATTTTAAGAATTATATACCTTGCATTTTATGAGCTTTAATGATAAAATACACGTCGTATGTGCCTAATAGGGTTTATTTTATGTGTAGGTGAATTGGAAATGGAAACGGGGCTAAACGGATGCAAATACGTCGAAGAATACGCGAAAGGAGACGCCCGGACGATATCCGGGCGACAGAGCCAAACAGCATGACCCAGCCAGGCGTTAGAGCCCTAACTCCAAGGGCTGCCTGGCCCGGGACGGCCAGAAATCGAGTTTTGACGGGTTTTAAGTGTATCCAAGTTAGAATAGAAGTCTTTGACACGTTTAGGGTTCATCCTAAACATATAAATAGACCCAAAAACATCACATT
>ML396869.1:31933-61242 GCA_005239525.1 Nicotiana knightiana | reverse complement strand
TCTCTCTCTCTCTCAAATTCGTAAGTGTGATCTTGCTCCGTTCTTTGAGTTTGTTGGTATCCTGCAGTTGGTATTGCCACTGTTGCAGGAAGGTTATTCCGTTTCATCCTGGGAGGATTTAATCCATTACCTTGGCAACTTGTGAGGGGGTTAAAATTCCTTAAGGACACACAAGGAAATTGTGGACTCGGAATATTATTTATCGTTTATATATATTTTCTGTTTCTTCTAACAGTTCATCTGATTTTCTGAGTTTTAACACAGAAGCGGTAACAGCTATCACAGAATAGTTATTTCATTCTATCCTGGGAGGAATTAATCTGTATACCTTTGGCCACATTGAGAGGATTAAATTCCTTAAGGACACACTGTGAATTCAGTGGGTTCGGAATTGTTTTACGATTTGATTATGAACTAACGTTTTCTTGCTTCTCTGATTTTGAACACAATAATAATAACAATATTAAGGAATTTAATAGAATATTTGATGTTATCATTGATAGAAAATTAGAAAGTTGGTTGCTGTAAAGTTGTAGAGAAGTTTGGTTTCACTAACTTGGATTTCGATGGGAGATTTGGCAATTGATGTCATTTCAGGAAATGTCACAAGAAGCAAATATTACTGGATGCTGCTTAGTTGATATGAGTTTCAAGGAATTTGCCGTTCTGTGCACATAGAATTCGTGGGTGCAAATTTGTTTGGACACAATACCATTTCTTGTCTGTTGAAATATTTCATCATTGATTTAGAAGAATTATTGGTCATCATTGTGGTGGTTTGTTTCAGGGTGTCCGATAATTTAAATTTGTTGAGTTAGGATCATGAAAAAAGAAAGTTGCAGAGGCACTAACATGATAGTGACGTTTGAGGCACAGAACATTGGAAGGCAGTATACAAAGTTTAACTAAGAGTGGGAACTAATTAAGGCGCTAGTCTGTTATTGCTTTTAAGGCAGAGTTTAAATTGATCACAATTTCTGTAAACAAAACTTGGTCCTGAGAAAATTAAGATTGAAAAGTTCAATTCTAAGAAAATATCAATTGGAATCATAGATACTGCCAAGTGCCAACCATTAATTAAATGGTGTCATTGGGTCATTCACATGAATTCTAGTATATTCATTCTAATGTGAAATTAAAGAAACAAGCCTAAATAGGTCTTCAAACTAAAAGGGTATTTGAAGGTAGAGAATCTTTTTATTGCAGAATTACTGTACGACAGTGGCTAAATAGAGTTGTATTGCGGCAAAGAAGAAACTGGCAAAAAAAAAATCTACTAATTTTTTAATTATCTGCCCTATATGATTTTTGAAATTTAGTTTCAATAAATGTTAGGGTAGATTGATCTCAAAGTATATTCGCATGCTATAAAATTTGATTAGTTGGTATATAATTTGGTAGCGTGTATAATTATGTGAGAGATAATTTTCAAGGTCTTAAGATATTATGAATTAGACATACATCTTTACTTGAAAATTATTTTGGGATCATAAAGATACTATTATATATATATATATATATTATTTTAGAGTGAATAAAGATATACATATGTTGGTTTGATAAGAACAATATATCAAACTGTTGAAATGTTAAGGGGTTGTAATGGTTTAGTTGGAAAACTATTTGGAAAGATAATTAGAATATCGTGATTTTCTACTCCTGCTTCGAGATCAAAATCTGCTTGATTTTTTACTCGTTCGTTGAGATTAAAGTCTTCGTGACTTTCTACTCATTTGTCAAAAATTAAAGTCTAAGTGACTTTATACTCGTTTTGGAGATTAAAATCTTAGTGATTTTCTACTCCAATCTATTACTCGGTTTGAGATTAAAAACTTCAACGTTTATTAGATCCGGTATCAGATATTACTCGGTTAGAAGATTAAAAACTTCACTGTTTATTAATTCTGATTGTGTCAGATTGGTTTGAAGATTAAAAACTTCACCATTTATTCTGGCTCTGTCGTGACACAAATAACAGTTCTTATGGTTGGCTCTACAAAGTAAAAGGGGCGGTGAATGTGAGTCTTCTTTTGAAGAAATATGTTTGGAATATCGTATTATTCATCAAACGACAGCTCCTTAGTCACTGCAATCTAATGGAATTACGGAAAGAAAGAATTGAACGTCAAAGGAGACGATGAATGCCTAGTTGATAACTATAGGTTTACCCAAAATTTGTGGGAGGAAGCTATGCTTACAGCTAACTGAATACTCATCCGCGTTCCCCATGGCAAAACGCAATCCATTCCTATATGAAAAATGGAAAGGAAAGAAAACCTAACTTGAAACATTTTCAAGTGTGGGGAGGTATTTGGGTAAAGTGCAAGTTCTTAAACCCAAAAGGATAAAAATCGGATCGAAAATTGTTGATTCCGTTTTCATAAGATATGCAACAACTAGTAAGGCATATCGTTTTCTGATTCGTAAATTAGAAATCCTGACATTCATATTAATACGATAATCGAATCAGATAGTGCTAAATTCTTTGAGAATATTTATCCGTATAAAAAAAGCAATGTGAATCGTCTAGTGAAATATCTAAACGACCTCGGGAAGAAGCAAAGGAAAGTACACCTAATGAGGTGAAGCCAAGACGTAGTAAACGTCACCAGATTTTCTGACATTCTTGTTAGAAAATGAGCTTCAAACTTTGGAAGAAGTTAAGTCTTTCTCGGAAAGAAGCAGTCAACAGTGAGTTAGAATCCATATTAAGTAATCATACTTGGGAAAATGGTTGATCTTCCTCTAGGAAATAAACCTATGGATTCTAAGTGGATTTTCAAAAGGAAAATGAATGTTTATGGTACTATTGACAAATATAAGGCAAGATTAGTTGTCAAAAGGTTTAGACAACGAGGAGGTCTTGATTATTTTGATATATACTCGTCGCTAACGAAGGTTACATCTATCCAGATGTTAATAGTGTTAGCCGTTGTGTATGGCCTTGAAATCCATCAGATGGAAGTAAAAACAACCTTCTTAAATGGAGATTTGGAGTAAGAAATTTATATGGAACAACCTGAAGGGTTTGTGGTTCCTGAAAAAGAAAAGAAGGTGTGCAGATGTGTTAAATCTCTTTATGGACTATAATAAGTACTTAAACAATGGCATGCGAAATTTGACTAGAAAATGTTGTCAAACAATTTCAAACTAGTGTATTTACATTAAGAATACTATAAATTATATTGTCATTGTTTGTTTACATATGGATTATATGTTGATAGAAAAGGCACATGAAACATGTGAAATGTGGGGGCATTTAGCTTATGCATAACAAAAGCTATTGTTAGACGGGATGTATATATTATCCAGAAGAATTAGATGATATGATTTTTTCGAACCACAAGAATCCTTAGGGATATTGATAATGTAGTCGGTGAATTCATTACTTGTTCAGTCTTAGTGATGACTAGTGATGAAATTACAAATTCGAAAGTTGTTTACGTGCCGTTCCAAAAATGATTTGTTCTTTCTTGAACATTTATATTGTTTAGCTCTTTCATGAAAGGGTGTCACCTGGAAGGCTGTGACTTTTCCTGAAAAGTGCGTTTATATATTTTGTATAAACATGACATTCATGAACGAATGTATTGATATGTTGGTCTATAATGAGGTGAACCAACAGGTGAACATGACCAAAATTCATTTTAAGTTGGATTTGTTTCATGAATGAAGGTGCTATAATTTGCATATCATATAGAAGTATGAATAAATAGCATACGAATACTTGAAAATGGCGGAGTGATTGCAAAATGTGTTAGATATTAAAAGGTTGTGGCCACAACTGATGCAAATTATTTCAGTTGTTGTTATAATATACTATTGCTACATTAAGTGTAGTCAATAATCTGATATGCAATTGAAAGTCGAGGCGTATTAGTCTACGACATAATGAAGTTCGCATTGAATTATCATGATAATGAAATGAGTCTTGAAATATTACTCAAATTATGCTTTGCACTACAATAAGAATCCCCTGATAATAGAGGGGTATAGTGATGCAAATTAGATCACCGGTTCAACTGATTCTAAACAGTCGGTGGAGGAGCGATATCTTGGAAATCGTCCTAACAAATGTGCATTGACCGCTCTACAGTGGAGGCTGAGTTTATAGCCTTAGACAAAGCCGGTGAAGAAGCTGAATGGCTCCGAAATTTCTTGGAAGATATTTTATTTTGGCCCAAACCTTTGGCACCTATATGTATATAGTCAAGCGAAAATAGGCAGGGCAGGGAGCATTATGTATAACGAAAAATCTCGTCACATTTGATGGAGATACAATACCGTTAGACAACTACTCTCTAGTGGTGTTATCACGATTGACTAGGTAAAGTCAAGAGATAACGTGTCGGATCCACCTACAAAAGGCCTATCTAGAGAGGCAATAGATCATCGAAGGGAATGGGGTTAAGGCCTAGGACAAGTCATCATGGCGGTAACTCTATCTAGCAGACTGGAGATCCCAAGAGCTAGGTTCAACGAGATCAAACAAAGTTATGAATGACGGTTCAACATTGTCAAATAACTCAACTCATTCTCGTGATGAAGACATGTTCAGAAATCAAGGTAAAGCATTAAGACTTTTTGATGAGTCAATAAAGCATAAAGTTTTTTAATGATTTGCTAAGTCTGGCAGGATATGAACAAATAGTGTGTCTATAAGATTACACGTTTAGAAATCACCTATATGAATGTGAAGTGTAAGCCGCTTTAAGGAGAATGAAAGAAAAGGCCCATTCTCTAAACACTCATGAAACCAGGCGGTGTTCATGGCTGAAACAAAACTGTGAGAACCAAAGACGGTTAATGATTGATTGTGTGATTTATGGTTATCTAGGTATACACCAAAGTTTGACGGTTCAAAGATATCAAATCTACCGATTGACCGAGTATATCCGACATAAGTTCACTACGGAAAGTTCAAAGGGAAACCTACTTAAATAGATGCGATTAATCCTTAATTGTAAATCACACAAGTATTTTCATGCATGTTTTTTCACATATATCCCTTCCCCATTCATGTGGGGGATTGTTGCGTTTTTATTAAGGGGTGTGAATGGGAAATGGAAGAGGTACCTCTTGGATTGCACCTCTTCATCTCACCCTTTCATTGTCTATAAATTTAGAGGCTTGGCCTTATTTTTAAGACATGAAAAATTTGAAATCATCTCCCCTCTTTTCTACTTTGTTGCATTATTTTCTTAATAAACATAAGTGTCAAGTGTGATTTGTTTCGTTTGTTGAGTTCGCTGAAGTTTTGTGATTTGAAGTGTCGCTATCACATAATAGTTATTCCGTTCTACCCTGGGAGGAATTAATCTGTATACCTTGGGCAACAGTGATGGGATTAAATTCCTTAAGGACACACTGTAAATTCAGTGGGTTCGAAATTATTTTACGATTTGTTTATGAGCTAACGTTTTCTTGCTTCTCTGATTTTTCTGATTATGAACACAGTAATAACAACACTTTTTCCTTTTTTTGGAATATAATCTATAACGACACTGAAAAGAATTATACATATTCTATATCAGTGGCGGAGCCACATGTATCTAAGGGGTTTCACTGACACCCTTTCGTCGGAATATTACATTGTTTTTCTTGATAGTTTAAAAAAATGTATATATACTATATAATGACACCCATTTATTTAACTTCCCTTAATAAAAATTCTGACTTCATCACTATTTTATATATCTATATAAAGTTGTAACATATGATTGGCTAAAAATGTAAGACTAGTAATTTTTAGATGGAGCATGTTGACTAACTTCAGTAGTTTACGATGTTTGACTAGTTTGGAATTTCGGTTCACAATAACAGATCATTTTATCTTTTTATTTTGATTTAAAATAAGTGTCCATTTACATATCAAGAAAGAATTAATTTTATTTTTTCAAATTTTGCCCTTATTTATATATTCTAATATATCAAGGTAATAATTAATTAAGATTAATTTAGTGAATATATCTTCTTCTTTTTCTCTAAAAGTTCGTATTTTCTTAATGGGTGTGTCAAAGGTAAAATAGTCACTTATTGTGGATCGGAGAAAGTAATATTTAAAATATTGTAAAGGGGAAAACGAAAGTGTGCTCCTGCGCACCAGCTGAAGAAAGGAGCTATATAATTAGGTTCTATATTTTAACTTTAATAATAATGATTATTATAATAATAACGTTATCGCTTAAAATGATTGAGGATATACATTTGGTTCGTCAAATGTCCATGTCGACAGACAGATACCTTCATTGTGAAGCAAAAAATGCCTAAAAACATCCCATGTAAATCTCCATCATTCTACCTTTTTTGTTTTATTTCTTTTAGTATTTGATAATTATAAATTTGGTTCAACAAATTAAGTATTACAAATAAACGGCGACTCAATAAAAAAAACTCAAAATTTTGCATACGTCATAAATTAAAAAACAGATAACTTATATGAATTAACAGAATAAAAAGCCAAAAATTTACAAATTCAATTCCAAATCTTCGAAATGTTTCTTAAGTTTTTTCAGCTCGCTGTGAAAGTATAGAAATATGTAGCGCAGATTTTCATTATATATTTGATGGTGCTGAAAGATTGCTAAGATTTTCTATACCCAAGACCTTTTTTTCCTTCAAAAAGGAATGTAATTTCATTTTTAATGCAATTCATATATATTGCTAGCTTCGAGCTTTAGTGAAAGACTACCAATAAGGGTTGTAGTGGAGTGATAAGTACTTCTTCATCCTTGGCTTGTATCGGGTTCGAACCTTTGATACGGAGTCACCTTTGTAAGGGAACACTTTATTTTCCAATGTGAGACTTTCCGGCGCGAGTCCTGATTTTGTTGGTGCCCCAGTACGGGTATAGTATACCGGGCGGGTAAAAAAACTTTAGTGAAAAATTGATCCGATAACTGAGAAGTCCAGCTTAGGCCCAAGATAAGGTTTGTAGCAGGCCATTTGAGGCCCATTTACATAGGGTGAGAATGGAGTAAAAATAACACGGACTAGCCAGTTTTCGGACAGGTCATTCAAAAATAGTCAGCGTTTGCAAAGCCATTGAAACATAGTTACTATTTCGCTGCAACATGGAAGTTCCAGCATAATATACTGGAGATCGGTGCACCTGTGTATAAACTTCCAGCATATTATGCTGGAACTCCAACACACAGGAAATTCCAGCATAATATATTAGAGATTGGAGCAGTTGTGTATGAACTTCCAGTATATTATGCTGGATCGGTATATATTATACTGGAACCCCAGTATATATGCTGGATTATTTTTCGGATTTCAAATAACAGCATTTTCGTTCGGATTTATCTTTACATAAAAAGTGATTAAATTTCGATTACTTTTAAAACTTTGGCTATTTTTAAATGACCACTTCTAAATTTGACTATTTTTAAATTTTTTTCCGAAAATGGACTACCATTAAAATTCTTAATGGAGCGGGTCGAATGCGCGAATTTTTTTTTTTTTTTTGAAAGAAAATTAGAAACAAGCACCCTGAAACCTTAGGATTCTTTCCTCTCCTCTATTCTATATTTTGTTCGTTTTGAAACAAATGATACCAAATTAGCACATGCTGACAAAGTAAAGGCAAGCAGATATGAATGGTTGGTTCCTTTGCTGTCTAACAATGTCGACCGGAGACAAACTACAATAAACATTATGCAGTGCCTCATGCTCAAGATTTGGGGCGTTAAATAAGCGAATTGAGTCGATTTTGTGCGGGTCAAAATGAGTTAAGTCAATAAATAAGTGCTCACTTGCCCAAAATTTACTTGAATTGAGATAGACTGAGTCTAGATAAACTAAATTTGGGCCATAGCCTGTAACAAATACTACAATCTCAAAGTATATTGATGAGAAGTAAAGATCTATTACAGTTGCTAGTAGCCGAACCAACACCCAATTTACAGGCTAACAATAGAAATACTGAAATTAAGATACTTGTGGATATATGAGAAGATACACAGATAAAAGAAGGGAGATGGGAAGCTTAGACCGGGGGCATGAGAGGAACGTACTTTTTCTTCTTCAACATTTCGCATAACTGATACATCCTAACCCTTGGTCCTTTTAACCAATTGCCAATTTGGCCCAGATCTCAAATAAATTCTCCAACATTTTACGGGGCTTTTGCATTTATACCCGTTTTTCAGGTCACGTTTTAACTTATACCCGTTTTGCAAAAAAATTGCAAGCGTACCCACTTTTCGCATAAACTTCAGGCATACGGGTCTGAAGTAGTAAAGATAATCACACAAACTTCAGCATTCTAGGCTTTTTCAAAAACTCCAGCAGAAGTGTTGACGTTACTTAGTTCATTTGTAAAAGCTTCAACACTAAATAAGCTGAAGTTTTGTCCTGGATTAATTAGTTTTGTCATAAAGCTTTTTCAAAAGTTTCAACATCTTCTGCTGAAGTTAATTAATTCATTTGTAAAAACTCCAGCACTCTATATGCTGAAGTTTTGTCCTGGGTTCATTCGTTTTGTCGTCATTAGCTTTTTGAAAAACTTCGGCAGAAGATGCTGAAGTTATTTAGTTTAGTTGTAAAAACTTCAGCACCCAATATGCTTAAGTTTTGTCCTGGATTCAATAGTTTCTCATAAAAAGCTTTTTGAAAAACTTCATCATAAGATGCTGAAATTATTTAGTTAAGTTGTAAAAACTCCAGCACTAAATAAGCTGAAGCTTAGTTTTGCAATAAAGCTTTTTCAAAAACTTAGCAGAAGATGCTGAAGTTATTTAGTTAATTTGTAAAAATTTCAGCACTAAATAAGCTGAAGTTTTGTCCTGGGTTCATTCGTTTTGTCGTCAGTAGCTTTTTAAAAACCTTCGGTAGAAGATTCTGAAGTTATTTAGTTTAGTTGTAAAAATTTCAGAACCCAATATGCTGAAGTTTTGTCCTAGATTCAATAGTTTCTCATAAAAAGCTTTTCGAAAAGTTTCAGCAGAAGATGCTGAAGTTATTTAGTTAAGTTGTAAAAATTTCAGCACTAAATAAGCTGAAGTTTAGTTTTGCAATAAAGTTTTTTCAAAAATTTCAGCAGAAGATGCTGAAGTTATTTAGTTAATTTGTAAAAATTTCAGCACTAAATAAGCTGAAATTTTGCACAGGTATTAGGAAAGCGGCACCTGAAGTTGTTAACATTAGGGTATAGGTTAAATAATTTTAAAAATATAGGTACATATTAAATGGGGGTGACCAAATAAGGCGCCACGTGCATTTCCTACACATTTTACTCAGCACAATAATTCCAACTAAATTAGTCACATTCACAACTTCAAGCCCACAGGCCCGTAGGAAGTCAACTTGGTTCACAACATAGCCCAACCTGTCTAATTTGTACCAAAATTGATTTAATATGTGTTGTTTTCTAATTAATTTTATACTTACTAAATAAGACCTTTTTTTGTTACGATCATATATAACATATCAAACAAACAAAATTTTATTTATAAGATATATTAACAAAGTTACTCATAGATCAATTTGGATTAAAATCAGTTCAACTTTAAATGAGTGAAATAGGTTGGGTCAAGATGGGACAAATTCAATAAATGGACGGATCAATAACCAGCTCTACTGATCACGCTCAACTATGTCTTATAAAAAGACTAAACGGGCGTTGCAAATATAATCTGAGGTATTAAGCTCAAAGTCAATCCCACAGGGAGTTAACGTATCAAGCAAGTCATCAAAATACTTTCACTTAATCAACTTTCTCAAAAATTATGAATATCACTTGGTGGTGTTTAAACTACTACAGCTGAATGAAAATATTAAAACTAAATATTAACTAACAATAAGGTGTAAACAATTATAATAAAGGTCTAAGGTTATGGTTTCCCCTGTTGGTGAAATTCCTTCTTGTGTATTTCCTATAGTTTTGACTTAGTTGTCTCTATCAATCATGAACACTCCAGTTATCATAAATCTCTCTCAAATAATTATGATAATTTACTAGACGCGCTCACTCAAGTTACTCTAGCTAGATTGCATTACAATTCACTTTAGATTGCACCCGAAGTATCGTTATCTCTAATCCAACCTCTAAACCCTCGGTTATGGATCTCTAAAATACTCCGGGAGTGGTGTTGTTCAAACAACTACCTAAATATGCACTCTCTCTCAAGTAGATACATAATAAATAGGAACAGCTACTTGAGGGCCCTTCAATCAACTACAACGAGAACGTAGTCGAACAAATAGACATTAACAACCAAGCAAAATTATATTAATATTACAATAAGTTCATGCCCAACTGGTTCCACCAAAACCTTAGATTAAATAAATTAGCTACACATGATCATAGTAATCAAATCCAAAATAACTTGCATAATTAAATTACAGAGTAAGGAATAAAGGATGTAAAAATCAATGTTTTGATGTTCTGAGTAGTGTTCCACGATCTCCTCTTGTCTCCAATGGCAAAAGTCCTTCAAAGTTCTGTGTTTGGGTCTATTTATATGTTTTGGGACAAACCCTAAACGTGTAGGATACTTCTAGTCAAACCGGGAATACTTAAAGCCTTTAAAACTCGGACTGGGCCGGATCGAGGACCTAGCTTTACAGGCCTAACGCCTGCCAAACGCCTGGTATGGCCAGGCGTTACAGGTCAAACGCCTGGCTAACGCCTGGCATGACCAGGCTTTACAGCCCTAACGCCCGGTTAACGCCTGGCATGACCAGGCTTTACAAGCCTAATGCCTGGCTATAGCCAGGGTCACTCCTTTTTTACTCTTGAGCGTATTTTTGACGTTTATGCATCCATTTAGCTCGGCTTCCATCTCCAATTCACCTACACATGAAATAGACTCCATTATGCTCAAACGAGGTGTATTTTTACCATTAACGCACATAAAATGTAAGACACATTATGCGTTAAACCATGAACTCTAGCCACATCAACACCCCATACTTAAACATTTTCTCGTCCTCGAGCAATTAAACTACACATATGAACACAACTTATTAAGCAAATCCCTTAACGCGTTACACCAAGAATTTTTAAAATAGTNAATCCACTCTACTCTAACATAGAGGTCAACAATATTACCTTTCCCTCATGAATCATGTGCCCTCACCAAATCGAAGAGCTAGTTCCACATACAATGAAATTTAAGAACACTTAGGAACCCAAGATAGAAAGAATTCACTCACTCTCAGAAATAATATTCATATGACACAAAAGATGCACCATAGGCTTGCCCGTAGTGTACTACTCTACTAATCGAGCTCATTCAGTCTAAGATCAAG
This sequence comes from Nicotiana knightiana, assembly GCA_005239525.1. NCBI lineage: Eukaryota > Viridiplantae > Streptophyta > Magnoliopsida > Solanales > Solanaceae > Nicotiana > Nicotiana knightiana. The sequence continues at coordinate 49,986 of ML396869.1, read as the reverse complement.
TAGGACTTTATTTGGTTGTAATGTAGGCTGCGAGACGGGTAGGATACATTTAGATATAAGAGTGACTAGATCTCCCTAAGCACTTTAATACATATACTTTAGCATTCAACCTCAAACTTATATCAAACCAAACTGCACCTTCACATCAATGTGTATTACCCCATACTTCTTTAAGCACACATATATCACTAGCCACCATCATAAATACTTGTTTTTCATACAATATACTATTGTAATTTTTTTTCTCTCTTTTTTTTTTCTTTTCAAGTGTCTTCGATTCATAACCTTTTTTTTTCAAATGCACCTTTCTCCTTATTTCAATTGTTCCACTCAAAAGCCAACCTACCACCCCACACTTTAACTTTTCCATACTTCATCACATTTCCAGTGCTTACGAGAGGTGACAAGGTTCAAATATATGATCGATTCAAACAAAGGTGTATGGCTTGTGGTTACCAAAGAAACAGGATTATAGACTCAACGGGGTTAACTACGATACATAACAATTAGGTGGGTAAACTTTATATATCTGGCTTAACAAAGAAACGCCTATATCACTTCCTAGACTGAACAATACTACTATTTCGCTTCGCGCGCACACATGGCAAGTTCTAGACATCAAATTCAATGCATAGAATACATACAAAATCTCACACAGACATGGCACATAACTCATTCAGGATTGTTCTGTCATGACACTCCAGTCAAAGCAGTTAAGCAAATTTAAGAATCCACGATTTAAGGTATTAATCATAGAGTCAAAAAATTGAGCCTAAGCGTCACAACCAGAGTACTGACTATTCTCAAGGCATCACAAAGTTCCGAGATATTGATGTGATTAATTTCTCAACCATGTGGTTCCTACTCCTAAAAATTAAAAATTACCTACACCCGGTTCAATTAAAACCCTTGGAACAGAACCGCAGTCCAAAGAAAAACCAAGGGGGAATTACTACACTACCTAAAACAAAAATCTTTTTGGTATTTTCTTTAGACTTGCTTCCCTCAAGAAAACTGTCTAGGAGATCCATTGTCGGGAAGAGTCCACATTTTTCTATTTTTTTTTTGTTCTACCTAAAATAAAAAGATTAACAGAAAAAAATAGAAACTTAAAAAAAAAAACTTACTTACATGAAAAGCTAAAACTACTAACAAGAAAACACACTAAACATAACAAATCACAACAAATATTTACGACACCCCACACTTAAATCATGTAATGTCCTCAGTGCATCACATATAGACAAAACAAGAAGTAAAAATAAGGTGCAAGAAACTCCCTGATCAAGCAGCGTCTTCATTATCTGACGCTCTCCATTCTTCCTCATGCTCGTCTTCTCTATCATCCTCATAATCTGAGCGTATCAGCTCTGCATCAGAGTGTTCAGGTGTGTTGACATCCTCGTCATCCGGGAGCATGTATCCCTCACCTGCTCCAATCATCTGCTGAGCGTGAGTATTGAGCGGGTATCGCTTCTCCAACTCATTCCTCTCATCAACCGAAGTTGGGAGACCCCCTATACGCAACTACAAATCCATCATCCCATAAAGATGGGGCATGAAGCTATCATCCCGCGCATGGCATTGGTCAATGAAGACTCTTCTTTCAGTCGTAATCTTGTGATGTCAGTCTCTCGGGTGAGTTCGTCAATGGTATGGTCAATGTCAGGCTCTACCTCCACATTCTCATTGAGCAAGAACTGAGTCGGGAAATTAGGGAATGGTATTTGATCAATTCTTTTTTTGGAACGCACCAACACCATTTGATAGCGCATTAGATGGCCCACGTTCACTCTCTGCCCCGTCATCAGGAAATAAAGTACACAAATTCTTTCTTGGCTGATCAAGGTGTCATGGTTGCACAGTAGTATCCGTGCATTAATCAATTTAAGCCACACCTGGGTTTCGGATTTCATCTTATTTTTGGGGAACCTTTTGTGGCGATTTGTGGCCCTGTACCGAACCCAAGCAGCCATAGAATCGATCCCACAGAGTGTGTGCCTCAACTCTCTATAGTTAGGCTGGCGGAAGAATTGCACTAAAGGCTCCACAGGAACATTCGGGGCACCTAGAAATTCACATATAGCCTTGGACGAAAAATCTACCAGGTGCCCACGGATTGGCACCAATTCCTGTCTTTAGGGTCAAACCCTGCATAAAACTCTCTGACTAGGTTAAGGTTGATGTTCCCATTGTGCTTGAACACATAGCCTAACCCCAACTCATGAATGCCTCCAAATTGATGGGAATTTTGTTCGCACACTCCCTTCCCGAATGGCTCCCTCAGGGTGGACATGTTTGGGCTTGCAGTGTGTATACCAACTCCTGAAATGTGTGGGTATGCTGTTGATGCCGTATTCCCATTGGCCATCGGGTTGCTGTCTCATGGCAGCCACAGCTGCCACTGCCTCTTCACCTGTCATACTTGAAGTGGCATCTCCTCCTTTCTTTTCTTCAGAGGTGGTGGGAGTTTTGTTTTGTCTTTAGTTGGGGCTGAGGACGTGGCCTTTCCTTTGTCGGCTGCTTTTTTGGGTAGCATCGTTCTTCCTGCGCAAATGATCAGTAGTTAGGGGGTGTCAAAGTATATACTATACACATACACTTTCCCATTTTTCCAAGGTTACTCAGACTTCACCTCGGCGAGTTTATGAACAATTGAAACACAATTGCTACACATTGTCTTCTCGTGAGCCACCCTACACTTAAAATTTCATTGAGTGCAAGATTGCATGACACTAGTGGTTTGTTTTCTGGAGACTCGGGCTCCAAACGGGGCATGTACTGCCATTGAGGCATTATATCGAGCACTTGGCTAGCACAATTGCCATGGGGGTTCTTATGGACTTGAGGGACTGGCTCATGTACCCAATTCTGTTTGGTTCCATAATACCACCTAACTTCATAATTTCAGCCCATTCCTAAAGGGTTTCGGGGATTGGGGTTCACAACACAATATTACCATGAAATGCATATACCCATGAAGAATCACCATGAATTAAGTACACATATCTCTCATTTGTAACACCCAATTCGAAGTAGCAAATGATATAAATAGAATCATACCTCGAATATTGATGCGTGGTCGTCGGATGAAAGTGCACCACGAACAAAACTAGGTATTTTGATGAGCAATCAATTTTGTGTGTTGTGGGTGTTGTTGTAGTGAAAATCTGTGTGTAAATATATGTGTTTTGGTGTGGGTACGGTGTGCTTGACACTGTTGATGTGTGCTTGGGAGTAAAATTTGTGCTTGAAAGAGCAGTGGGAGCTTTAAAAATATAAAGAGGACTTACCTGGCGTTATCTGGGCGTTACAGGTATAAGACCTGGCCAGCCAGGCGTTAGAGGCATAACGCTTGGTCCCCCTGGCGTTTGGCAGGCGTTAGAGGCGTAACGCCTGGTCCCCCTGGCGTTTGGCAGGCGTTAAAGGCGTAACACCTGGCTGGTCTGGATTTTGCTGGGCGTTAAAGGCATAAAGTCTGCTCGACCCCGGCTCTATCCCCGCTTCCATCATGCTAAAACACTGGTCATTTTCGCCCGAATGCACTTGCAAGCTTATTAGTACCTACAAATACACGAAATACTTCTAGCCATACTAAGATTTAACTACGAATTGGGTCGCCTCCCAGCAAGCGCCTTAGTTAATGTTGTGGCATGACAATTACAACAAGTCAATAGGTTGCCTCCTATGAAACGCCTGATTTAATGTCGCGGCACGACGCAGAATGAACGCAATTTAAGGATCGTTCAGCCTTTTAGGTTCAACCAGGTGCACAACAGCCAGCTCACTGGCTTCATTCATTCCCACATACCTTTTTAATCATTTTCTATTGACCTTGAAGGCGTTAGACCCATCCTCAGCAGTATTTCCACCGCACCAGAAGGAAATACGTTGACCACCTTAAAAGGTCCAGACCATCGGGACTTGAGCTTACCCACGAACAATCTTAATCTTGAATTGTAAAGCAATACCTTGTCCCCTGGTCTGAAATCTCGGTCCACAATGTTTTTATCATGTAACCTCTTCATTCTTTCCTTATATAACCTGGTGCTTTCAAATGCTTGTCCTCTGAACTCTTCCAACTCGTGTAACTTTGTGACTCGATTTTCTCCAGCAGTATCGAGATCCAGGTTCAACTGCTTCAATGCCCACCACGCTCAATGTTCTAATTCCACAAGCAGGTGACATGCCTTACCAAATATCAACTTGTATGGAGACATACCGATTGGTGTTTTGAATGCGGTTCTATAGGCCCAGAGTGCGTCATCAAGTTTCTTCGCCCAATCAGTTCTTGTGGCGTTAACTGTTATAGTCAGCACACTCTTTATTTCGCGGTTAGAGACCTCAACCTACCCGCTAGTTTGGGGGTGATACGGGGTTGCCACCTTGTGACGTACATCATATTTAGCAAGTAGCTTCTCAAAGACACGATTGCAGAAATGAGTGCCTCCGTCACTAATAATGCCCCTTGGGGTCCAAAAACGGGTGAATATATTTTTCTTTAATAACCCAACCACCACTCGTGCATCATTGATGGGGAACGCTGCAGCTTCTACCCATTTGGACATGTAATCTACAGCAACAAGTATGTACTCTTTGCCGTAGGAGCTGACAAAGGGGTCCATGGAATCTATCCCCCCAAACATCGAACACTTCTACCTCTTATATTGGATTCATGGGCATCTCAAGACGATGGGATATGTTCCCCATCCTTTGGAATTCATTACAGTCCTTCACCCATTGATGAGCATCTTTGAACACAGTGGGCCAGTAAAACCCGGCCTCCAACACTCTAGCTGTTGTTCGGACTTCTCCGAAATGTCCTCCATAGGGAGTTGCGTGACAAGCCTGCAAAATAGAAAATTGTTCTATCTCGGGGACGCACCTCCGGATCATGTTATCAATGAAAATTTTAAACAAATGAGGTTCATCCCAATAGTAATTTCGGCTATCACGATAAAATCTTTTCTTTTGCACAGAGGAGAGCTCATAAGGGTCGATGCCGCATGACAGGTAATTAGCAATATCTGCGTACCATGGAACCTCTCCCACACTTATGGCCAGCAGCTGCTCATCTAGAAAGGTTTCCAGAATATCCTCAGACTCAGGTGCCTTTTCAGCACCTTCAAGGCGTGATAAATGATCAGCGACTTGGTTCTCCGTTCCCTTACGGTCACGAATCTCCAAGTCAAACTCTTGCAAAAGAAGCACCCAACGAATTAGGCGCGTCTTAGATTCTCTTTCTCGACCAAGTACCGAATGGCTGCATGATCAGTGTACACGATCACTTTCGACCCGATCAGGTAAGACCTGAACTTATCAAAGGCAAACACTACAACCAACATCTCTTTTCATGTTACCGTGTAATTCAGCTGAGCTCCACTCAATGTCCTACTTGCGTAGTAAATTGGGTGCATTACCTTATCTCTTCGCTAGCCCAACACGGCTCCCACAACATAGTCATTAGTGTCACACATGAGTTCGAACGGTTGCTCCCAGTCGGGGGCAACTATAATCGGTGTTGTGACTAACCGCTTCTTTAGCTCCTCAAAAGCTACCTTGCAATCATCATAAAACACAAATGGGTTATCTTTTTCTAGTAACTTACAGACAGGGTTGGCAATTTTGGAGAAATCCTTGATGAATCGCCGGTAGAATCCGGCGTGTCCCAGGAAGCTACGAATAGCTTTGACTGGCGTGGATGGAGGGAGTTTTTCAATCACGTCTACCTTGGATCTGTCCACCTAAATACCTTTACTCGAAACCAAGTGTCCCAAGACGATTCCTTCTTGTACCATGAAATGGCACTTCTCCCTATTCAGCACTAGGTTCGTCTTGATGCACCTCTTCAGTACACTGTTTAAATTTGCTAGACATTCATCAAACGAATTTCCCACCACTGAGAAATCGTCCATGAAGACCTCCATAATATCTTCCACCATGTCTGTGAAAATGGCCATCATGCACCATTGGAATGTTGCAGGTGCATTACAGAGGCCAAATGGCATCCTCCTGAAGGCAAATACCCCATAAGGGCATGTGAAGGAGGTATTTTCCCTATCCTTCGGGGCAATAGAAATCTGGTTGTACCCTGAATACCCGTCAAGGAAACAAAAATGAGACCTCACTGCTAGTCGGTCGAGCATCTGATCAATGAAGGGAAGTGGGAAGTGGTCTTTGCGGGTGGCAAGGTTCAACTTTCTGTAGTCCATGCATATTCTCCAACCCGTGATGGTTCTAGTGGATATAAGCTCGTTTTTATCATTCTTTACCACCGTCATACCACCCTTCTTTGGTACACACTGTAATGGGCTAACCCAGCTGCTGTCAGAGATGGGGAAATTGATTCCCGCATCTAACCACTTTATAATTTCTTTCTTCACCACTTCCTTCATATTTGGGTTCAACCGCCTTTGGTGTTCCCTAGAAGGTTTGTGTCCCTCTTCCAGGAGAATCTTGTGCAAGCAATAGGCTGGGCTGATCCCTTTGATATCTGCCATCGTCCAACCAATGGCAGTTTTGCATTCTGAAAGTACCTGTAACAACTGTTGTTCCTGCACATCTAACAACCCAGATGAAATACTAACAGGTAATGTAGAGTTAGGTCCAAGAAATGCATACCTGAGGTACGCTGGTAAAGGCTTCAGCTCTAACTTGGGAGGTACTTCAACTGAGGGCTTTGCTGGCAGACTCTTTCTCCTTTCCAAGTGTAATGGTTCAATTTCGAGATCCCTCGACCATGTCCCTTTTCCTTCCAGTGCTAATATCCATTCTGCTGGCTCCTCACCGTTCATATCATCTAAGTTCATCAAACATGCAGTCAAAGGGTCCCCAACAGTGATGGAGGCATCATCTTCTTCCAGGATCACGTTCACGGCATCAATAAGAGAGCAGTTGGCGAACTCACTTGGTCGCCGCATAGACTTCTGCACGTTGAACGTGATTTTTTCATCATTGAGCCTCATCTTAAATTCGTCAGTCTCACAATCAATGAGGGCTCTGCCTGTGGCCAAGAATGGCCTTCCCAAGATTATGAGAATTTCCTCATCTACCCGGCAGTCTAGGATTACAAAGTCAGCAGGGAACACAAATTTCCCCACTTGCACTAACACATCGTCCAGAATACCTACCGGTCTCTTCATCGTCCTATCAGCAAGTTGCAGCAGCATGGAGGTAGGCCTGTCTCTACCAATCCCCAGTCTTTTATATATGGCCAGCGGCATCAGATTAATGTTGGCTCCCAAGTCACATAGAGCTTTGGCTAAAGCTAAGTTGCCAATGGTACAAGGAATTGTAAAACTCCCTGGGTCAGATAACTTTTCAGCAATAGGGCGCGTCACCACCGCACTACAAGTCTGAGTAAGGGTGACAATAGCCAGATCTTGGAAGTCAAATTTTATGGACATCAAGTCCTTCATCATTTTAGCATAGCCAGGCATTTCCTTCAACGCATCAATCAATGAGATATTTACATGTATTTGCTTTAGCATGTCCAAGAATTTCTTATACTGCTCATCCTTCTGATATTTCGCCAGCCTTTGAGGGAATGGAGCTGGTGATCTCTTCTTTCCTGTTATCTGTTCTTTTTCCTTTTCCACCACCACCTCAATTGTTGGCTCTATGATTTCCTCTAGTTCTTTCTCAGCTTCACCTTTCTTACTGGATTCTCCTTCAGCTGGCTGCACTGTGACCTTGGTCAAAGGAGTCGAGTCATTAATTTCAATAGGCACTTGCACCAATGTATCTGTCTGTCTACTTTCATACACCATCTCCTGTTCTAGGTCTAAGTCTCTGCCATTGCGGAGACTCACTGCCATTAGTTGCTTTGGGCCCTGGTCCCTTGGATTCATCTGAGTATCAGCAGGTAAAGTTCCGTGAGGACGATTGTTAACTGCATTTGAAACCTGCCCCAGCTGCACCTTGATGTTTTTAATGGTTGAGTCATGGGGATCTACTCTTTTGTTGATCTTGGCATTTGACCCAATAACCTGCTGCATCATAGCTTCTAACCTGGAGAACCCATCTTCTTGCCTTCCCCCATGTTGATGCTGAGGAGGGTGGTATGTTTGTTGTTGATTCTGATGGTTATAACCTTGTGGCCTCTGATATGGTGCTGCATTACCTTGTGGTCTCATGACACCCATGTTTCCACTGTTCTGCTGTTGGTGAGGTGATCTATATGGTTGAACTTGCTGACCCCAGTTCTGCCCCCTTGTCTCTGGCTTCCATAATTTGACACATAATTCATATTTTCTGGATAAGGAGGGTGATCACATTCTGCGTTCCACTGATTACCAGATGGTTGACTAATGCAAGATGTGCATAAGCCCCCATTGGTTGTATCTACGATGTGTACCTGTTGCTTTTGCCCTGATTCCTCCACATTCTTAGTTAGTATGCTCATCTGTGTTATCAAGGTGGCCACGTTCTCTACAATAGTATTGGATGGATCGAAGGGCACTGAGTGAACGACAGGAGTAATGGGTGCATTCCTGGTTGTCCACCCTGAATTCTGTGCCATTTTATCAAGCGGGATCTGACTTTCTCTCCATGTTTTGCTCAAGAATGCTCCACCAGCTGAGGCATCAACATTTGCTTTTACAGTATCAGCCAGACCCATATAAAAACGCTGCCCCAACATCTGCTCCGGAATACCATGGTGTGGACAGATAACCAGCATTCCCTTAAATTGTTCCCATGTCTCCTGCAATGTTTCAACTGGTTTCTGTCTAAAGCTCAACATTTCATCAATTTGTTGAGTTGTCTTGTTGGGTGGATGAAATTTGTTCACGAACTGCTTAACTAACTCCTCTCATGTGGTAATGAAATTGATGGGGAGTGAGTTTAGCCAAGTTTGGGCTGCTCCAGTCACTGAGAATAAAAACAACAACAGTTTTATTGCCTCCTGAATGACGTTTGGCTGCCTTTTGTGTTTTGCAAATAGACAGGAAATTCTTCAAATGTTGTTGGGGGTATTCGATGTATGACCCTGAGAATAGTCCCTTGTTCTGCAACAAATGCAGCATATTATTTATAATCTAGAAAGATTCAGCTTGTATTTGAGGGAATAGTATTGCAGTGGCCAAATTCTCTGTTGTGGGTTGTGCCCAGTCATATAAAGGAGCCTCTGCCCCTATCTGCACAACTGGGTCTACCACATCATCCCCATTGTTGTTCCTGTTGTTTGGATTTTCCATGTCGGGTTCAAGTTGTTCAATTGATGGTTGTTGTTTGCTTTTCTGATTGACCCGGTTTAGGGCCTTGAAAACTTTCTCGTGGTCTGATAAGGCTTCAAATACTTCACCAGTTCTCGATGAGTTTCTAGGCATACACATGTACAACCAAGTTAGCAAACGTTAAACTTTCAATGTATAAATGAAAATTGAAGAAAATTGACTATATTTCAAAATTTTGTATTTCTTCCAACTCCAATTGATAACACCATTAACTCCCCGACAACAGCGCCAAAATTTGATCACGCTCAACTATGTCCTAGAAAAATATTAAACGGGCATTGCAAATATAATCTGAGGTATTAAGCCCAGAGTCGATCCCACGGGGAGTTAACGTATCAAGCAAGTCAGAATACTAAACTTTCACTTAATCAACTTTCTCAAAAATTATGAATATCACTTGGTGGTGTTTAAACTACTACAGCTGAATGAAAATATTTAAACTAAAGATTAACTAACAATAAGGTGTAAACAATTATAATAAAGGTCTAAGGTTATGGTTTCTCCTGTTGGTGAAATTCCTTCTTGTGTATTTCCTATAGTTTTGACTTAGTTGTCTCTATCAATCATGAACACTCCAGTTATCATAAATCTCTCTCACGTAATTATGATAATTTAATAGATGCACTCTCTCAAGTTACGCTAGCTAGATTGCATTACAGTACACTTTAGATTGCACCCGAAGTATCGTTATCTCTAATCCAACCTCTAACCCTCGGTTATGGATTTATCCTGTACTCCGGGAGTGATGTTGTTCAAACAACTACCTAAATATGCACTCTCTCTCAAGTAGATACATAATAAATAGGAACAGCTAATAGAGGGCCCTTCAATCAACTACAACGAGAAAGTAATTGAACAAATAGAGATTAACAACCAAGAAAATTTATATTAATATTACAATAAGTTCATCCCCAACTGGTTCCACCAAAACCTTAGGTTAAATAAATTAGCTACTCATGATCATAATAATCAAATCCAAAATAACTTACATAATTAAATTACAGAGTAAGGAATAAAGGATGTAAAAATCAATATTTTGATCTTCTGAGTAGTGTTCCACGATCTCCTCTTATCTCCAATGGCAAAAGTCCTTCACAGTTGTGTGTTTGAGTCTATTTATATATTTTGGGACAAACCCTAAACGTGTAGGATACTTCTAGTCAAACCGGGAAACACTTAAAGCCATTAAAACTCGAACTGGGCCGGATCGAGGACATGGCTTTACAGGTCTAACGCCTTCCAAACACCTGGTATGGCCAGGCGTTACAGGTCAAACGCCTGGCTAACGCCTGGCATGACCAGGCTTTACAAGCCTAACGCCTGGCTATAGCCAGGGTCACTCCTTTTTTACTCTTGAGCGTATTTTTGACGTTTATGCATTCATTTAGCTCGGCTTCCATCTCCAATTCACCTACACATGAAATAGACTCCATTATGCTCAAACGAGGTGTATTTTTACCATTAACGCACATAAAATGCAAGGCACATAATGCGTTAAACCATGAATTCTAGCCACACATCATCTACCTTGGGGGAGAAATTTAAAAATAGTCAGATTTACAAGTGGTCATTCAAAAATAGCCACAATTTTAAAAGTAATCGAAATTTTGTCAGTTTTCATGCAAAGATAAATATGAATGAAAATACTGTTCAAAATCCGGAAAATACTCCACCATAATATACTGGAGTTCCAGCAAAGTATACAGAAATTCCAGTATAAGTTTCAGTATATTATACTGGAGTTCCAACATAAGTATACTGGAACTCAGTATAAGTTCCAGTATATTATACTGGAGTTCCAGCAAAGTATACCGGTCCAACATAATATGCTAGAAGTTCAGACGTAGGTGCTCGAATCTCCGGTATATTATGCTGGAACTTTTCGCGTGTTAGAGTACCTGCATAATATGCTGGAAGTTCATACACATGTGCATCAAACTTCAGTATATTATGTTGGACCGATCTCTGTTGCAGCAAAATAATGGCTATTTTGAATGACTTAGAAAATGCTGATTATTTTTAAATAATTAGTCCGAAAACTGGCTAACCCATGTTATTTTTACTTACGTTGGACGATTTAGCGGTTCATTTGAACTTGGGCCAAATTTGAGTGCCCTACTTAAGATTTAGCATTGATTGTATCTAGAATATGCTTTTGGCCTACGCGCATGCCCTTTAATCAATTGAATTTTAGTCATACTAAGCAAAAGGCTGGAGCCGCGTTCGCCGTTCAGTCAAGCAAGTTTGCTACTTTTAGAAAAGACAATTTCTTCGGGGTCTTCCAAGCAAAGAGACTCCCTGTTTTGTTGTTTACCAAAAGATTAGTATATTAATATAATTTTTTAAAGCTAAACTAACCATTTGTAACATTTATTTGGTTGTTTATTCACGTTAAAGCACGATCTTGACTGTTCAACGGCATGCGTTTTTTCCTTTCTTATATGCGGAGACGTTGACGTTAATTTAAAAAACAATTAAACCAAAATATAATTAAACTTATGATATATCCTAAGTTTAGTTGACTAGACTTACGATACGTGCTTTGCGCGTATACTCTATATCAATGAGTATAAACATTATAAATTATATAAATATTATTAAATAATGTGTTTGAATTATAAAATAAAATTTTAAAAAATATAAGCTCTTGAAAATGACGAATATTGATCATATTTAGTCAGTAAAAATAATTTTGATAGCTTAGTGATTTATTATTTATCCTTATTTCATTTTAGCTTCGGATGAAAATAACTGTCCAAGTAATATGTATTTTAGACAGGGCAACTAAAGAAATAAAAAAAATGACAATTAAATTGTGTAGCTAAAAGGCATATATTCATTGCTAAGTATAATTTAGCTATAGGTTTGTGATGGATCCTATTAGCTATGAGACGAATTTCAAAGCTAATTCTTATTTCTTAAAGTCGAATTCTGTAATAAATATTTTCTTTTACTAAAAGAAGTCCATTTCATCTAGCTGACTGAAATATGCATTACAGTAAACTAAGGTATTGCCTTGGAAACAATCTATTTAAAGTTTTAATTATTTTAAAGTCTTAAATATAAGGTCTCCTTACTTAATTCAGATAAGAAAAGATTTAAAAATAATAAATTTGATTTGATTCAAACAACTAAATATTAGCTAGGAGAATAATTAAATGACTATTTTGTCTAATGTGAACTCTATTTTAAAAAGATAAAAAATAGGAACGATATTTCGCTAAAAGACCTTCGTGCTTTTAATATAGTAAAGATGAATTGCCGTTACAAAAAATATGTATTATAACATAAGATAAAAATTGATTCGAAAGAAAACTTGACCGTTACAGTGAAGTTTATTATTAAAAATGATTATTATAAAGAGATCTAATTGTACTGAATTGAAGACAATATTCTTCGACCCAAAAACAAATCCATTAATTTTCATGCGTCGTTCACTTTTTCTTTAATTAATCACCTAAGGACAGATCAAGTATATCACTAATCATGCTACCTGGCTCATTGTCAGGAACGATAGCTGACATACTATCATGAATTGTTTTGCTTTATTTATTTATTGACATGTAGTAATAAGTTATTTTAATTCTACTATTTAATATTAAAATGAAAAATATTGTCTGAGCGCAATTGTTTCAAATAATTTGTTATAAAATAACGATTGTAAAGTAAATAAACTAAAGACAAGTGTAGAGAAAAAATGATATATTATTGAACTTTCAAACTGATATACATAATGAACTGAAATCTCCTCTATTTATAGAAGAAGGAAGTTGTTGTGTAAGCTGCTACTGCAAATTGCTGTATAAACTGCTTGTAAGCTGCTACTGTAAGCTGCAGTGTAAGCTGCTACTGTAAGCTGCTGTGTAAGCTGCTTGTAAGTTGATATTGTACCAGATGTAGATAATCTTCTTCCGGGGTAATGTTTATCCATAACGGAGTACCAAAATGATAAGCTTCTTCAGGAAGCTTATTTACAACGGAGTACTAAATGAACATCCATTATATAATATATATTTATAACACTTCCCCTTGGATGTTCATTAAAAGATAATGTGCCTCATTAAAATCTTACTAGGAAAAACCTCGTGGGAAAAAAGTTCTAGTGACGGAAAAAGAGTACACATATTTAGTAATACGCATTGCTAGGTGCCTCATTAAAAACCTTATAAGGAAAACCTTGTGGGAAAAAATCTTAGTAAGGAAAAAAGAGTGCATCGCGTATTTTACTCCCCCTGATGAAAACCTTGTTTCAAATATTTGAGTCTCCGCACTCCAATCTTGTATATCATCTTCTCAAAAGTTGAAGTTGGCAAAANTGTGTAGAATAATTTTGGTGAAATGTGCTTCGTTCTATCACCTTTTATAAATCCTCCTTTCAATTGGGCTATGCATGCAGCATTGTCTTCGTATAAAATTGTGGGTCTTTTCTCACATTCCAAACCACATTTTTCTCGAATAAAATAATCTATTGATCTCAACCATACGCATTCCCTACTTGCTTCGTGAATAGCTATTATCTCAGCATGATTTGAAGAAGTAGCAACAATAGATTGCTTTGTGGAGCGCCATGATATGACAGTACCTCCATAAGTAAATACGTACCCGGTTTGAGATCGAGCTTTATGGGGATCAGATAAATAACCTGCATCTGCATAACCAACAAGATCTGCACTATCTTTGTTCGCATAAAACAAACTCATATCAAGAGTTCCCTTTAAATATCACAATATATGCTTAATCCCGTTCCAATGTCTTCGTGTAGGAGAAGAACTATATCTTGCTAGTAAAATTAACATAAAATGCTATGTCAGGCCTTGTAGCATTAGCAAGATACATTAATGCACCAATTGCACTGAGATATGGTACTTCGGGACCAAGGAGTTCCTCATTCTCTTCTGGAGGTCGGAACAAATCCTTATTCACTTCAAGTGATCGAACAACCATTGGTGTACTCAATGGGCGCGCTTTTTCCATGTAAAAGTGTTTTAAGACCCTTTCTGTATAGGCAGATTGATGGATATAGATCCCGTCTGCTAAATGTTCAATTTGCAGACCAAGACAAAGTTATGTCTTTCCAAGATCTTTCATCTCAAATTCTTTCTTAAGATATTCAATTTCCTTTTGGAGCTCTTCTGGAGTTCCAACAAGATTTATGTCATCAACATAAATAGCAAGTATAACAAATTCTGATGCCATTTTCTTTATAAAAATACATGGACAAATAACATCATTTATGTAACCTTCTTTCAGCAAATATTCACTAAGGCGATTATACCACATGCGCCCAGATTGCTTTAAACCGTACAAAGATCTTTGTAATCTGATTGAATACATTTTCCGAGATTTTAAATTTGCTTCGGCCATTTTAAATCCTTCAGGGATTTTCATGTAATTTCATTATCAAGTGACCCGTACAGATAAANACTGATGAGATATCGAAATGTTATGGCATCCATAACGGGTGAATATGTTTCTTCATAATCGACTCCAGGTCGTTGTGAGAATCCTTGTGCGACAAGGCGAGCCTTGTATCTTTCAACTTCATCTTTATCGTTTCTTTTCCGCACAAAAATCCATTTATGACCAACTGGCTGCATACCAACAGGTGTTTGGACTACTGGTCCAAAGACCTCTCTTTTAGCAAGGGACTTCAATTCCGATTGAATTGCCTCTTGCCATTTTGGCCAATCAGATATTTGTCGACATTCTTTGACAGATAGGGGTTCAAGATCTTCACTATCCTGCATAATATTTAGTGCAACATTATATGCAAAGATATTATCCACAACTATTTCAGATCGATTTAAATTAATCCCATCACCAGTAGAACTTATTAAAAGTTCCTCACTCACCTGAGTCTCAGGTTCATTGATTTCTTCAGGAATCTCAGAACTAATCAGTTATTGGGTCTCTTCAGGAGATCCCTTCATAGTATTATTTTGATCATTTGTCGATTTTCTTTTTCTAGGATTTCGATCCTTAGAACCCAGAGGCTTACCACGCTTCAGGCGTGTTTTGAGTTTACTAGCTATCATGCTAGTAGATGGTCCTGCTGGGACATCAATTCGGATAGTCACATTCTCTGCAGAGATATGTGATTTAGTAATCCTTTTCAAATCAGTAAATGCATCTGGCATTTGATTTGCTATATTCTGTAAATGGATGATCTTCTGGACCTCCTGATTACATATAGGGGTACGTGGATCAAAATGAGATAATGATGAAACTTTCCACACAATTTCTCTTTTGATTTCCTTTTTCTCTCCCCTAATTGTGGGAAATTTCTTTCATTAAATCGACAATCTGCAAATCGAGCAATAAATAAATCTCCCGTCAATGGTTCAAGATAGCGAATAATAGAGGATGATTCAAACCCAATATATATTCCTAACCTTCTCTGTGGGCCCATCTTACTACGCTGTGGTGGTGTTACTGGCACATATACAGCGCATCCAAAAATTCGTATATGGGCAATATTTGGTTCATGACCAAAAACTAATTGTGACGGAGAATATTTATTATAATGTGTCGGTCTGAGACGAATAAGTGATGCTGCATGCAAAATAACATGTCCCCAAACAATAATGGGCAATTTTGTTTTCATAACTAATGGCCTTGCTATCAATTGTAGGCGTTTAATAAATGACTCTGCAAGGCCATTTTGAGTATGAACATAAGCTACAGGATATTCAACCTTTATCCCAATTGATAGACAATAATCATCAAAAGCTTGAGATGAGAATTATCCAGCATTATCAAGGCGAATAACCTTTATAGGATAATTTGAGAATTGTGCCCTTAATCGAATTATTTGGGCTAATAGATTTGCAAACGCCAGGTTGCAAGATGATAGTAGGCACACATGAGACCATCTTGAAGATGCATCTATTAGGACGTGGGTGAATAGANTGGTGATGGTCTAGTTATCATTTTGCCTTGATAACAAGCATCACAAGAAAATTCATCATTTGTAAGAATCTTCATGTTCTTTAGTGGATGTCCACTTGAATTTTCAATAATTCGTCTCATCATTATTGATCCAGGATAGCCAAAACGGCCATGCCAAAGCTCAAAAGTATTTGAATCAGTAAACTTCTGGTTTACGATAGAGTGTGCTTCAACTGCACTGATCTTTGAATAGTATAAGCCAGAAGATAAAGTTGGTAACTTTTCTACAATGCATTTCTGGCCAGAAATATTCTTTGTAATACAAAGATATTCCTCTTTCATTTCATCTATTGTCTCAACATGATACCCATTTCGGCGGATATCTATAAAACTCACCAAGTTTCTTCGGTACTTGGAGGAGAATAATGCATTATTTATAATAAGTTTTGTTCCCTTAGACAGAAATACAATTGCTCTTCCGGAGCCTTCAATCAAACTTATATTACCAGAAATTGTATGAACATTTGCTTTTTCCTTATGCAAATAAGAAAAGTATTTCTGATCTTTGAATATGGCATGGGTTGTTCCACTATCAATTACACAAATATCTTCATGATTGGTCTTTGATCCAAACATAATTTGAGGATTATCCATATTCTTCAAAACGACATAAACAAAATAATTATAATAAACGTTATTATCAAAACGTAACTTCTATTACATAACCATACCATCTACTACAAACAAAAAAAATTAAAATATTTATATTTCTACAGATTCATCAACGATTACATGACTTGTTTCTCCTTTTGGGAGTGCAAAGTAATCAGCTACATCCAAATGCATGAAGTCTAAATTATCTTTAGAAATAAAATTTGCTTCAACATTTTTGTCTTTCTTCTTCAGGGAGGCTTGATAAAGCTCAACTAGGTGCTTTGGCGTATGACAGGTACGTGACCAGTGCCCTTTTCCCCCCACATCTATAGCATACATTTTCTGCATTTGTTGCTTGCACCGCTTCATGCTTCTGTTCCTTCCTTTTCCACTGCTGGTGGTTATGAGGGTTATTTGGTGCATTATTATAACTNCTTCCATACTTAGCTTGGTGGAAGTTCGTCTCATTCACTTCAGGGAATGGACAAGAACCAGTTGGTCGGCTTTCATGGTTTTTCATTAATAGCCCATTATGTTGCTCGGCTACAAGAAGATGTGAGATAAGTTCAGAATACTTTTTGAATGCTATCTCTCGATATTGCTGCTGCAGGAGCATATTCGATGCATGAAAAGTGGTGAAATTTTTCTCCAACATATCATGATCGGTAATATTATCACCACATAATTTCAATTGGGAAATAATCCTGAACATAGCAGAATTATACTCACTGATAGATTTAAAATCTTGTAGCCTTAAATGAGTCCAGTCATAACGTGCATGTGGAAGAACGACCATCTTCAGGTGGTCATATCTATCTTTCAAATTATTCCACAGTATGACTGGATCTTTAACAACGAGATATTCCATTTTCAAGCCTTCATCAAGGTGATGACGTAGGAATATCATGGCTTTGGCACTGTTTTGGTTTGATGCTTGATTTTTGTCCTTGATGGTGTCTGCCAGACCCATTGCATCAAGATGAATTTCAGGCTTTCAGCATCAAGCACCCAAGACATGTAGCTTTTGCCCGATATATCCAGGGCTACAAATTCAAGTTTAGAAAGATTTGACATTATTTAGAAAAAGAAAGTTCGTACCTTTGATACTTTCAAAGTATTTGCTCGAGATGGCAGAGTCTCGTGCTGATAACGTGTTATAAAATAACGACTGTAAAGTAAATAAACTAAAGACAAGTGTAGAGAGAAACTGATATATTATTGAACTTTCAAACTGATGTACATAATGAACTGAAATCTCCTCTATTTATAGAAGAA